>CM037640.1:3118787-3342387 GCA_015227895.2 Colaptes auratus
ATTTAGAGTGCACCATATTCAGTTTTCAGATCAAGCCCTGTCCCCTTAGGAAGCTATGTATTGCATTATTAAACAAGGTGCCATCAGCCGTAGCAGTATGCTTAAACATTCAGTCAAATAAAAGACGACATCATTATGTTAACTCTTTTTTCACCAGCTTCATTTATCTTTCAGGGGTCTGAAATAAAATGCTAAGAAAAAAAGCTTTGGACATGATGATCTTGAAGGTCTCTTCCAACCTGGATTTATTGTATTGTATTGTATTGTATTGTATTGTATTGTATTGTATTGTATTGTATCTTTCTTTTCATTCCTCTTGAAAGTGCATAAGATGGGCAGGAGAACCTGTCTGATGTTATAAAATGATGATTAAACTTAATCCTACATGAGGTGGGTTATTCTTGCACAGTCCTGTCTTTTAAGTTGTCTGAGACTGATATATTTGGTTTTGTCAGGTTTATATCGGTTCTCACACAGACTAATTTTTTGTGTTTTAACTGTCATAGCTCGACACAACCCAAGTCTGAAGACTGCTGTAACTTTAAGTATATTGAAACCAGAGAACTTACTTCAAGTCATTATATTTAAATGAGAGGAAATTTGCTATAAATGTAAAACTCCCTTTATAAAATGTGTTACCTATTATACCTTCAGTGCAATGTGCAATAAGATGTAAGTAGATTGTGATCACCTTATGCACACATAGTCAAGGATCCTCTGAAGTATTCCATGTCATTTCAATCAGACTGAAAAACTCACAGAAGGAAGACCTGCTCCCTCCTGAAAGTGAGTAGATTCAGGATTGTGGCATTTTTAGGCTGTGCCTTGAAAATTTCCCACAGGTCTTGAGCAGAAAGTAGTAGGATGTAAACAAATGACCATTGGATGTAAAAAGGAAAATAATGGTAAGTTCGAAATCATCCTGTTGGACAGACATCTACCATGACAGTTAGATCTGTAAACTAACCTTCTCTCTTTTTGACTCCCTGGCTCTAGCAGATACTAACTGGTGCCTCTGCTGGCTTTGCCCACCTTGAACGCATTCTTCTTGTGGGTAGCTCTCTGCTCTTTCTCCTGTCCCACGTACAGGGCAGGAAGGAAGGGGGCAGGGAATCAGTAGCCCCCCCCCCGGGCTGTCCGTGGGAGTTCTGGTGCTGTTTACAAATTGTAAATACCTGTAAATATTGTATATTTTGTACATATTCATGGCATTCCGTATTTTAGATTGCAGTTTCTCCTGTAAACACAGCTTCATTTGCTTGCTAACTGAGCCGGTCTGGCAAGCTGATGTTGGGGCGCATTTTCAGCCCACCGCAGATACATACATTAAGATTTGCATTTTAAATCTCCTCGAGTCTTGTTCTTACATTCAAAGTGAGTTTGGTACATCTTCATTTATTGTCAAGATTTTTTTCTGGGAAAAGGAAAGATATCCTTTTTAAAGCTTCATGTTGATATAAATATGAAAATAGATTAAACTCTGCTTCCAATTTTCAAACATATGTACTTCAATGAATATTAAATGGCAGACCCGTATCATCATCATGACTTATTTACTTTGCAGAGTTTTCATCAAAAAAGGCCTGGAGTTTTCTGTGGAGCGTGAAACTCCACTGTAATTGAGTTTAGAGTGGTAAAACCACTAAAGAGGCCATGGCCCCAGAGAGTTCCCTGAAACCCACCTGTCAACTGCTGTTACATCACTGATCCAACAAGCCATGCCTTCCTCTTCCCACTGAAGATTTATGTGGGGGAAAAAAGCCCAAACCAACACACACACACACAAACCCCCACCAAAACACAACAACAACTAAACACAACACTCAAAAACCCCCACAACCAACCAACCACCACCACCAACAGCAGCAACAAAAAACCCCAAAAACCCACACCCAAAGTTGCTCCTAGCCAAAAAAGCAAATCTCTACAACAGCTGCACAGTGTCAGCAAAAACAGTGATCTGAAATTCAGCCTCCAAGGGATGCCAGTCTGGGTTCTAATTCTGTAAGGTGTCATTTCTTTCATTGCAGTGCTATTAAGCATGAAAGTAATGGAGAGGACATGAAGTATTCTTGCACTAAAGCAAAACAATAGAGAAAGGTACTTCAGGATACTGACAGGGAAAGGTGGCTCATTTCACTACAAGGGATGACTTAAAGGATCTGTGCTTAAAAGTGGTAATTCAATCCTCACTCTTTCACCATCAAAATCACACATTTTAACTTTGTAGTTTTTGTACATGTTCACATGAAAATTGAAATTGTAGGAAGATTTGGTTCCATAGTCTCTTTGGGTTAAAAGTGGGGGTTTTGCAGTTGGATGGAGTGACTCAGGAGACTGATACTAGGCTACCCTACAATCATTGGTGAAGTCAGTCCTTACGTCAAGTGTTCTGCTTGCAGAACTCCATTTACTTCTGCATTCTGTATACTTCAGTGGAGTTGCATCTGTGCATGATCTGCTTATAAGCCAGTAGTGACTGTTGGTATTTGACAAGTGTTTCACAAGCCTTTTTTTCTGTACAGCAGGCAGATCCGAAGCAACCCCTCCACTATAATGCAAGCATCTGCTGCATTAGCTTTTTCAGCAGAGGTGAGGACCTGAGTGACATAGGAAATAGCTCCTTTGTGAAACACAAGGTGATTTCCGCACCAAACTGTCCAGAGGTTTTCCAAAATGGCCCAATTTTTTCTGCTTTTGGCATGAAAGGAGGCTTTCATCTTCAGACTGTCAAGTCAGTCCTTTCTCAAAAGTGAACACCCAGCTTCAAAGGCAGTTAATGCCCGAGCCTTACTTAAGAGCTTACCTCCTCTGAAATCACTGCCATTCTGACATTGGATCAAAGTCTATAAAAGAAAAGAGTCCAAATGTTTTCTTCTGAGAAGATGTAGCTGATCATATTGAATTGATTTTTCAAGAAAGGGAAAGAAGCTGTTCTGTTAGACTTGGATTTGTTTCAAAGATTGTGGCTGGCAGATGCATTGTTCTGAAGACTACTCCTGTCAGGTTTTTTATCTGTTACACCTAAATTAATATTCAGTGCAAATGAGTCCTCAGTTTGGTCTTTGAATTACTACTGTGATCATCAGTAATGAAACTGAGAAAGGATATGATATTTCTCCTACATCTTTGCTGCACATCGACTTCTGAAACAGTGCTTCCTGCAGGAGATGTGCTGCTCTCAGAGCTGTCCTGCTGTGATGTATCACAGAATCACAGAATGTTAGGGCACTCCTCTCTGGGCAGCCTGTTCCACTGCTCCCTCACCATAAAGAAGTGTCTCCTCATGTTGAGGTGGAACCTCCTGTGCTCTGTCTTATACCTGTTGTTCCTTGTCCTACCACTGGGCACCACCAAAAAGAGACAGGCACCTTTGTCTTTACAACCAGCCATCCTATTTATAGATGTTGATAAGGCCCCCTCTCAGCCTTCTCCTCTCAAGAATAAATAGCCCCAGGTCTCTCAGTCTCTCTGGCAGGAGCATTGCAAATGGCTGTGTGTTGCCTACTTGCCCTTGGCATGCAATCTTTCTACAAGTAGTAATTCTGGATTGGGTCACCGCTGGAAAAAGAATACACAGAAACTTCCAACCTACTCGGGGAGTGATTTGGGTTCCCAGCCTATTCCTGAAGGAGAGTAAGGCTGATTTTAGTGTGGGTAGTCTCCTAGCTGTTTGGAGGTATGCTCTGTTTCAGTCAGTCACCTCAAAATCAGTGTCTCCCAATGTTTTCACAGGCATTAGCCTCGGAGTCTTCAGTGATTATGAACAACATTGCACTGACAATAACAAATCTGATATCCCTCACAGAAGAAATCTTCCAATTGCCCACCTTTTCAACATTCCATGCATTTTTATAACAAAGGGAATCTTTAGGCATGTAACAAAATGTGTGTGCTGAGAAGAAACACGGTTTGTCTTTTGATCCAATCTCAATGTAAAGAAGTGTGGTTTTTCCCCTTCAAAGCATGCAGCCTAAGCATTTAAAAATATTGCTTGCTCTGGACTATAAATAATCCTATTTTTAGTATTGATATCTCAAAATAAACTTCACTCACTTCTGATATTTTACACCTGTTGGTGAATGCTTTGGTCTATAGTCCTGCGGTCTTGAGTATTGTTTTGTTTATTCCGAAACCAGTTGAACTGTGGGCTGCTGCTGGAAGGGACAATTTGCCTCAGGTGCTGCTCCTGCCCTAGTACCTGCTGCAGGGTGTAATTTTTGGAGACTCTATAACAGAAAAGTTGCCCCCTCATGGGGGCAAGTATTTTTCAGCTGGATCAACTCACTGACCTGGCAAAATCTGATGCTGCAGGGTCATTGAACGTGACATGAGGAGAGTGGTAGGAGCAACTGACTGACTTTTTTGGCTTCAGTTTAAGTTACAGAGGATAAGAGTCAATGTGAACTCACTTTGAAGTCAAGAATAACAGCACTGTGAGGGAGTTGGGGCTGTTCAGTCTGGAGAAGAGAAGGCTCCAAGGAGACAAGGGGACACAGTCTCAAGCTGCACCAGGGGAAGTTTAGGCTGGAGGTGAGAAGAAAGTTCTTCACCGAGAGAGTGATTCGCCATTGGAATGTGCTGCCTGGGGAGGTGGTGGAGTCACCGTCCCTGGAGGTGTTCAAGAGGGGACTGGATGTGGCACTAGGTGCCATGGTCTAGTCATGGGGTCTGTGGTGACAGGTTGGACTCGATGATCTTCGAGGTCTCTTCCAACCTTGGCGATACTGTGATACTGTGAGACCCTTCCAGTATCTGAAGGGAGCTACAAGAAAGCTGGGGAGGGACTTTTTAGGGTGTCAGGAAGTGATAGGACTAGGGGGAATAGAAAAAAATAGAAATGGGTAGATTCAGATTGGATATTAGGAAGAGGTTCTTCACCATGGTGAGACACTGGCACAGGTTGCCCAGGGAGGTGGTGGAAGCCTCATCCCTGGAGGACTTAAGGCCAGGCTAGATATGGCTCTGAGAAATCTGACCTAGTGTGAGGTGTCCTTGCCCATGGCAGGGGGGGCATTGGAAGTTCATGATTCTTGAGGTCCCTTCCAGCCCTAACAATTCTATGATTTCATTAGCAAAACAGGGGAACTATGACTCACCATCTCTGAATTACCCTCCCTTTCCTTCCCTGACTCTATTCACCAGTGTAGTGCTCGCATTCACATCAGCCTTAATTTTAGCAATACATCAAGAATATCGCAGAGGCTTAAAATAGCATTTTCCACAGAATTTTTGCAGGAAGTCTTTTTTATATCTCTCTGACTGCTATAAAACTTCTTGCCCCCAGTCCTGCTCACCCACATCATTTTTTGGTATCTTTATTTGAGGAATCCAAAATAGAGCAACTGAAGAGTCCAGGACACCTTACTCCCCCAAATTTACATTTTGGTATTTGTACGAGTGCACCAAATTTCAGGTCTTCATACTTGCCCTTAATGTGCCATGAAATGTTCTAGCAATTGTTTAACAGAGCTTTATGGCAAGGTATGTTAGCATTTTATGCTCCTCAGTGGTAACATCATATTTCTGCTGAGAGGACCACCAGAATGAAAGTGGTGCTGTGCGTTTGGCTGTCAATATCTGTGTTGCTGCCTGTATCTCCTACAGAATGCAGAGCAGCTGACAAGAACCAAAAGAACAAAGAATGGCAGCCTGCATTGCGTGCCTGCCACTTTCATTACCAATTTTGCTATTGTGTGAGGGTGGTAATTGTCCTCCTTGATGGAGTTTCAGCAAAAGTATGTTGTTACAATCTGTTGCACATCAAGCTGGCTTACCAGTTCCAGGAATTCACTGTAATAAATGATCCTCACCACGTCCACAGTATATTCAAGGTATTCCATTGTAATGGTGGGCAGCTCTGGTTCTGCAGAAGACCCATTAATCTTGGGATATGCTTGTAACTGGATGCTGAGTGGCAGATTTCAGACAAAAGGTGTTCACAAATTCTTCACATATACTGGCTAAGTATTGTGGGGTTGAAAAAAAAATCATGATGAATATTATTAATCATAATACCTTTAGTATTAATAACACACTTAGTACCCAAGCGTGGTATCAGGTCCCTATCCAGTAAGTGATGAAGGGACATTACGAATGTTGCAAACATTGTGAGTGGAGATCAACACTTCCCCTTCGACAAACAAAATCCAACACTAGATGGCAAGCTTGGCCTCGGGATTACAGTCCTTGCACTGCCTAAGCATCCTTGCCTTTTGGGCTTTCTTTTCTTCAGTTTTGAAATAAGAAAGGTAGGTGATGTTACAGAACACAGCTGGGCCACCCTAGCACAGTACTTTTGAGACCTCTCCTGTGATCCTCCCCAAGCTGCTGCTTCCTGCAGATTTTGGAAAATTTGGAAAAAATACCTTAATATGGAAAGCAAATGCCACTGAAATAGTCAAATTAGAGGAGAAACAGGAATGAAAGTAGGGCAGACATCATTTAATTAAAGAAGAAAAGATCTCCATCATTTGAACATCCCTAAGGCAAAGTGATATGTTTAGCCTCTGCCTATATCAGGAACTAGTGGAACATAATGGGATTGGGATTAAAGACCTAAAGATCCAATGTGCAGGCAAAATTAGTTGCATGGAGGTTACTTCATCTAGGTCTAATCTGCTCCTGTGAGCTGGATGCCCCTTGTATCAGGTGAGGTCTTGGCGTTCAACCTCTGATTGAGTTGTGCCGGCCTTGATGATCCCTTGAGATGTTCTCCAGACCACAGTGTCACAAAAATCTTGTTCAAAGCCTGTTTTGGTTATGACTGCAAAACGTGTGCTGCCTTGTCCTTGTACCATATTTCCACGTTCTTAGATATCAAAATATCACTTTCAATGCCATCAACACAGTGCACTAAGAGCTGGCTTTCTCTGTACTGCATCACTAAGCTGTAGAAAAAGGCATCTCGCTTGGCTACCAGGTATAGAAGGCTTCATGAAGTCCTTGTCTCACTGAAGTATTGTTAGCTGTTATTCACCTTACTTTTATGGGAAAAGGCATATATCTCTCTGGGTATTCGTGCCTCATCCTTTTTTCATCATGGGAGGCCTGGCTACACTATCCTGACGCAGCATTGATGATATGACCTCTGCTGTTCTGTTATAAACCCTCTCTGCTCAGCTGGGATTATGATCAGGGTATGATATCCCCAGTGAGAGCACTGGATGAGATGCCACTTTTTCCTGAAGGAGAGGAATCAGGACACAAAGCCAGGCTTTCTGTCAGAAGTTGGGATTCCTGTCCTGGCAAAGGCAGCTGCTGAACAGAGTGAAAAGCTATTTGTTGCACTCTGGTACCAGTTAGTACCAGCGTTCATGCTAAATGTTTAAAACAATTAGGCATCAATTCTTTCTAATTGTTTGCCTTTTCACCACTGTTATTCAAACAGTTTTACTTGCATCAGTAATGATTTACATCAACCAAAGAACGAAATCCGACCACTGAAATCTTAGGAAGTGAAAAGGGGCCTTGTGTTAACATCCACACCAATAACAAATACGTTGATTTTGGAAGCACTGACATATCTCCCAACCAGACAAAAAATCCCAGAGAAAGCAGCCCTGTCTAGCTGACACAAAGTCAGAAACCCAATAAAAGGAATGCAGCACTGAAAAGTACAAAAGTCAACATGTCACCATAAATCAACTTTGTCAGAAAGAAGCAGAGGAGTCCATTTGTTGGTAGATCAGATTAACATAAATCAAGGCAGTATAAAGATTACATGTTATAGGGATTCACGCCTGGTAAACTTTCATAGTGTGATCAGAGATGGTAATCATCTGGCAGTGGGAATAAAAAGTCGAAGTGAAGCTTAAACGCTGAATCAAAATCAGTTCTGTTAATGCTGGGGTCAAAAACCCATGAGTCCAGCTGTGAAAATAAGACAGGCGCTGCATTCTTTTTCCCCATTCTGTATCTCACATTTAAGTGTTGTCAGCTGATGAGGATTCGTCCCTTGGGAATTGTCATGGGGTAGTTTAGTCCATGTAAAGTGAAAATTTTGCATCACATGGAGGATCCTGTGAAATTCTATGAGACATGAGGGCTACCTGCTGAGATTGGTAATGGCGAGGAAGGAACAGCAGAAGCAGTAATCTGCCACATGCCCTTATCTAAAAGTGGCTGTTGACAAAAGAAGGCAGCATGTTTGTAGTGTGGAAGCTCTCAGAACTGATGACACATTTGGACAGCCAGGGGACATTATTGGATAAAACGTGGTGACTAACCCTAACCCTAACCCCAACCCTAACCCTAACCCTAACCCTAACCCTAACCCTAACCCTAACCCTAACCCTAACCCTAACCCTGATGCTGACATATAGGTCCATTTAGACTAAATATAAATCCCAACAGGCCCCTTTGATTCACACCTTTCAGTATTATTTCTGTTTGTGGCATTGTGTAAAGTTCCATTACTGGATCAAAGGTTTGCTGTAAACAATCTATAAGCTATTTAGCCCTCTAGAGAAAACTTGAATCAAGAAGACCAATCACATGTAGCTTCTTTAATGCTCATGTTGCATGATGTCTTTGCAAATATTTGACGAAGCTTTCTGTACTTTATCAATTCCCCCCTTTGTTTTTAAATTACAGACTCAGGATTCATTGTTCCTATCTCCAGAAATGTCTGCATTTATGTAATGTTTTAATAGGATGGTTTTACTCTGTACTCAAAAGAAAAATTCTAAATCAAGGAGAGAAGGACTTTAAAAGAAAATAAGGCAATCTTGTTTCTTTTCTAAAAATTATTGGCAGTCCTTGGCAAATCATTTCACTGCTGTGATCCAAAATCAGACCTATTCAAGAAGCACTTTCCTTTATAACTGGCTTCACTCTCTTCTTTTTAATCAGGGATGCTTTCCAAAGAGTAAGATGCTAATAAGCACATCCCTATCTGTAAGGGATGAATTTTGTTCTTGCAAACTACATTATACAGAGTTGTTGATTTAAGGTATTCAAAGGATTTCCCCAAATGTGTTTGATTGGTATATTTAACCTCATTTTGTAGATGAGATATTAAATTGTACAAAAACTTAGGGCAGATGATGTCACTACATAACTTCTCTTATGATGTTCTAAATGTAATTGAATTAAGGAGGGCATTGGCTGAGGCTGAGGTGCCTAAAAATACTGCCTATGACCTATTTGTTTCCACAACTCTGTGACTACCTACTTGTAAGTAACTGAAGTTCAGGAAGCTAGAATTCACAACCTGCAACAGCACTTTGTCCAATATACCAGTAACAGTACTGGCAAAGGCAAGATAAAAATACCCTAGCTCCCAGTTCCTAGATTCCTGTTCTGGTTACAAGATCATGTTGTCTTATAACTCTGGTGATAGAAACATTTCAACAGTAAAAAATAAGTTCTCATGCATTTATTCATCCTTTGAAAACACAAACTGAGAATAATGTATATAACTAGCACAGACTCTATTACTTGGTTAAGCATATTTTACCCAATATTCCTATGACTCCCACGCAGAAGACAGTACTACACTCTGTGACTAAGGGTGATATATGCTTTCCAAACCACCACCAACTGCCTCATCCACTACATTAAAGAAAACACAGTGAGCTGCACAAGTTTCCTCACCAAATCATGAGGAGCTTGACTTATCATTCCTGACTTACCATTCTCATTTGGGGGGAAAACAATCTTATATAATAATAAGACAAACATTAGTGCTGATGAGGTGGAAAGGTCATAGCCAGGATCATGAAATGTAAAACTTAATATTCAGAGTGTCAGTGAAAGGAAATGAGCGGCACAAAAACTGAGGGAAGGTGATATCACTTCATACCTTCTTATCTTGTGGTGGTTTCACAGACCACAGATTGCCATGGGATACTGCCCTAACCTAATAGAACACGGAGTTATAGATGCAGACACCCATAGGTTTGGGTTGGAAGGGACCTTAAAGATCACCTAGTTCCGAGTCCCCTGCCGTAGGGATACCTTCCACTAGACCAGGTTGCTCAAAGCCTCATCCAGCCTGGCCTTGAATACCTCCAGGGTGGGGGCATCCATGACCTCCCTGGGCAATGTGTTCCAGTGTCTCACCACCCTCACTGTAAAGAATGTCTTCCTAATACTCGATCTAAATCTGCCCTCCTCAAGCTTCAGTTCATTCCTTCCCATCCTACCACTACAAGCCCTTGTAAAAAGTCCCTTCCCAGCTTTCTTGTAAGCCCTTTTCAGGTACTGAAAGGCTGCTATAAGGTTTTCCCAGAGCCTTCTTTTCTCCAGGCTGAGCAGCCTCAACTCATGTGGCCTGTCACTAGAGGGGTGGTGCTCCAGCCCTGTGATCATCTTTGTGGCCCTGCTCCGGATCCCCTCTCCAGCAGCTCCATGTCCCTTTGATGCTGGGGGCACCAGAACTGGACACAGTACTCCAGGTGGGGTCTCACAAGAGCAGAGCTGAGAGGGAGAATCTCCTCCCTCATCCTGGTGGTCACACTTTTGATGCAACCCAGCACACAGTTGGCCTTCTGGGCTGCCAGCACACACTGCCAGCTGATATTGAATTTTTCATCAACTGACATCCTCCAAGTCCTTTCCCTTGAGACTGCTCTGGATCCATTCTTTACCCAGCCTTTATTTGTGCTTGGGATTTCCCCAACCCAGGTGTAGGACCTTGTGCTTGGCCTCGTTGAACTTTATGAGGTTGTCGTGGGCCCACCGCTCAAGCCTGTCCAAGTCCCTCTGGATGGCATCCTTTCCTTCTAGTGTGTGAACTGGACCACACAGCTTGGCGTCATCTACAAACTTGCTGATGGTGCACTTAATCCCACTGCCCGTATCGCTGACACAGAAGTTAAACAGCGCTGGTCCCAGTACCAACCTCTGAGGGATGCCATTTTTCACCAGTCTCCTGGTGACCACATGAAGTTGGTTAAAAAGCTGCTAACAATAAAAAGATCTAAAATTAAATGAAGAACTAAAGTACTTCCATTCAGAAGGGTCTCAACTGAACCAGTTACTTCTGTGGAAATAAATTTTTCTGCCACATAAATCTAGCCAACCCAGAAATGGAACAGAGAGCTTTCAGCAGTTGAGAGGAACAGAACACTGTCATGACATAAAAAGGGGAATCCAAATATGCTACTGGAATTAGAGTATGTATAGTAAAGGTAGTGCAAATGTCCTAAGAGGGAAGCTGTCATTACCAGGGTAATTGGAAGTTGAACCTGATCCTGTGGTGTGAGATTTGAGACGAGCGGTGTTGAGATCGATGGGCCTAGAGAAGAAGAAGGGATGAGACTGGATCAGAGCTTGAAGCTCTCAGTGAGCATTACCCACAAAGGCAAAAATACAGTATTGGCAGAAAGGTCTGTGGACAGGTAAGGAAGCCAACCACAGATCAGTGGGGTAAAGGAAAAAAGAGCTATCTCATTGAAATAACAGCTGTTGGTTCACTCAGGCTAGGTTTCACTGCAGACATGAAATCTCTCGCCAGTGAAATTGTCTTGAAATCTTTTAATGCAGCATTCTAACTTCACTCACTGCTGCTGAATACACACTGGAGGCTGAGGGAGATTGGAAAATACAGCATGGAGGGAAGAGTACTCCTCCCTGCAAACAGTTGACTTTTCTTGGAAGTTTCCTGTCTGAATACTGTCCTGGCCTGACCCCACTTAGCTTGTGAGATCTAATGTGCTCAGAGCCCGAGGTTATAGCACTACACTAAGAAAAGTGATAATAAAACAAAAATGGCATGATTGACAGGGTAGTAGGCTGAGCACAATAAACCTACGGAGAACTATGTGTATGCGTTGCACTCCTTAATATCCTCTTTGGAGATAAGAAAAGTAAGCCTTACCCTGGAGCTAAAATAGTAATGGGATGAGGGCTGCCTGCCTCACTTGATGGCCATAAACAATAAGTATATTATAGAAAGATGGATTACTGAAATGGAAAGTGGGTACTCATGAGATGCTACCTTGAGGCAGGACTGAAGTGGGAGCCATCCTGGTCTCTTGTTCTGTCTGCAGATATCTCCTTTTGCTGGCCTCGAGTTTCTCGATAAGCTGTTATATGACCCTTTATAGCCCAACTTCAGTACTTTTCACTGTCAGGTTCACTGAGGCTATAGAAGATTATTTTGCTTGGAGAGAAAAAGATACATGAACAAGCCACTGAAAGCATTTACGGATAAAAGAAGTAGTCAGCAGAAAGCTGTCTAAAGAGGTTTCTTTTGTGGCGTGCCAATGAAAAGCAGCTTCTTACAACAATAGAAAAAATGGCAATAGAAGAGTTACATAAGGAAGGTCAGGTTTCTTTTTTTGTGTGTCAATGTTTCTCACTAATCCTGAAAATTATTGAGATATATGCTGTAAGCTCGTGATGTAATTGTATTGATCTCATTTAAGAGAGCTGTAATGACAGATACTTCCTTTTGCAGTGAGTACTAGCAGTAAATTCAGAAATTAGGCCAAGTTCTGACGTTGCTCTGTAGGGAGAAACTCCATTAATTTCAAAGGAATTGTTCTAGCTCCTTACCAAATAGCTGTAAGCATGTGGTGGTCAGAAAATCCATTTTTCATTTTTGTAGAAAACAAGAATAGTTTCTAAACAGATTTCATTTCTACAAACTATTTCATATGCAAGCTGAAGGCTCATGTAGATCTTTTCCATGCTTCAAAGAAGCTGGGACAGATCAGATGCCCCTGAGGCTTTTTGTCTGCAGTATTCCAGTTCAAGATGGAAATGCAAACACATTTAATTAGAAATTACACAAAAAGCTTCCTCTTTTAGAGACTCAGAGCTGGCCTGCAGTTTCTGGATGTGAACTAGAGCTGGTGGGAATTTTTCTGCTGAAATGACTAACAGAGAATTGGATTTCTGAGGGAGCACAAAATGCTGTAAAGGGCAGGATACATAGTTATAAAATTATAAACTCATAAAAGTTGCCAGTAGACTAATTCTGGTGAGGACCTCACAGAGCTGCTGACTCTGATAAATTGAATACAAAGGCAACAAATGTTTGGCTTCCCATTTTTAGGTTAACCTGGAATGCAGGGGTTCTCCTCTTTACTTAAAACCCAAAAGTGATGGTCTTCTGTGCTTTCAGAGGACGTGAATTAATTTGGAAAGCTATGGATCATTTTCCTGGGGACTTTTCCAGATACATTTTCGCTTCCTGGTGAGGGACACTTGTGCCACTGTTTTGTGTTCCACGTAACATTCAAACACAATAAAATGTAGAATTGTTTTGCTATTTTTGTTGCAAAGTACTGGCTTCAGTCAAATTTGTAGGCATAGTTTTGCAAGTACTGAGAAGTCACTTGATCCCTGAGAATAAAATCACTATGACAGGGACACCTAAAATCTGGAATATAAATCATTTCATAAAGGCGAAGTGCTCCAATCTCAAGCCTTTGTTGCTAAATTCATGCATATGCTATTCAGGCCCCTGAGTCTACTTATTGGGAAAGATGATATTGGACAAATCCATGATTAGAGCCTTTGTAATGTTAACCATCCCTACTGTGCTGGAATTGATTACACACATTTGGTGAAAGGCAATTTGAATGGTAAGTCACTTAGTCATATTCTCGTTTTCACACACCATTCAGCTTCCTACTGTCCTTCTGCTCATTCTTCTCTCTTTTCTCGCAGCAGTATGCACAGCATGTTCCCGCTATTGTTCAGCGTACTTTAAGATGGCATTAAGATACAAAGATTGCTGTAAACTGCAGAAAAAAGTTCCCAGTGAAATGTCCAGCCCTCTCCAACGCACACACAGCAACAGATTCCTAGCACCCCTGATGAAAATGGAGAAATTAACAGCATTTTAGTGAAGAAGTGAACTAATTGCTGCAAACAGGTTAAAATCCGGTCCTGCAGGTGGCTGGGCATTCTTACTGTACCAGTGTAGTCTGAGGGAATGAAGCATACTCAGCAGCTATATCTCTTAAATCTGACCACTTAACCACATTTAATTATACATAGAATATCTGAGGTTGATAATTAACCTGAGGATTAGAAGTGTGCCAGAACAGAACCCAGACCTCATCTCTAAAGCTATGTCAAATCTAACCGTTAAGCATTAAATTCCCAAGTATGAACATGGTGAAGTGTGAAATTTGACAGGTTGCAAAAGGTTTTGATTCTCTTTTTTAAAAAAAGAACAGCATCAGAGAAAGATCTAAACAGATCTTCACAGAATCATAGAATCAATAAGGTTGGAAAAGACCTCAAAGATCATCAAGTCCAACCTGTCACCCATGACTACTAAACCATGGCACCAAGAGCCGTGTCCAATCCCCTCTTGAACACCTCCAGGGATGGTGATTCCACCACCTCCCTGGGCAGCACATTCCAAATCCCTGAGGGACACCACTAGTGCCTGGCTGCCAGCTGGATGTGGCACCGTTCACCACCACTCTCTGGGCACGGCCCATCCACTATTTCAATCTCCATGATTATCCCTTTCTTTTGGGGTTCTTACTACTACATAGCATCATTACAACTGGCTTCTCATGCTGACATTTATACCACTCAGATATCAAACATGAGGATTGCTTGTTTTTACTTAAAACAAGGTTGGCAGCCTTTGCACTTAGCTATCCAGAGCCGTATCTGTAATATCTTTAAGGCCTTCTCATGATGGCAAAACTTTGTGCTGAAAGCTGTGGGAAAAGATCTGTAGCTGACAACGCAGCCTTGATTAGAAGTATTTAGCCAGAGTCTGAAGCTGCAAAGTGATGTATTTCTCAATGAAAATTTCTGTTTCTCTGAGGTTTATCAGCACGGCACAATGCAGTTCTGAGGCAAGAAGTGTGATCTGCTAAAATGACTTAAGGACCATCAGTACTTTGATATTAGGAGAGAGCATTGCTCAAATTAAAAAAGCTCAGGTCTCTTGCAGAACTGATGCTTGGTCATCTGACTTACCTGCCCCAGTTTAAAATGCACCTGAAGAAATGCCACTGCAGGTATGAAAATGCAAGATAGTAGGATGCAGCAAAACAGAGTGGACAACAAGACCACAGAAATGTTGTCTTAGAACGCCTTGGGCTAATTAATGTGAAAGCATGCTCTCAGGTCAACACCTTAGAGCTCAGGACCTCATTTACAACTGCATTGTTCAGTCCTGGTAATCTCTCAGGTCTATTCATACTCCAACTTCAGCCAGACATAAAATTTCAGTTGAATTAAGGTTGGGCTGTACTGTGCCAACACCTGGGAGCAGAGGCATCACAAGAATCTCCAAAACACCTCAGAGAAGTGATATCTTAACAAACGCATCCCTTCAGGAACTCGATGGACTGAGATCTCACAGGCTGCACGTAACATCTACAGATGCAAGCTATAGATCTTCTTGTACAACACAGGGCAGCATTTCTCCAGTTATCCTGGGTTTATTCTATAAGTCAAGCAATTAACACACAAAATGAGAGGGAGGACAGTAAAGAATGTACTCCCTACGTGATGCCCAGAAAAGGCCAGTTTTGCACAGTAAGTGGAGCTCTATATTTGCTACCTTCTACAGGTGTATTAAAAAACTTCTAGACAGTCACTGTGCATCCAGTGAACCTACCTTTAAGAAATGCAGGCCATTCTTGGAAAGGTTTGATACATATGCTGTGTGAATTGAAGGCTGCACACTGTCATTTCTTCCCTGCCTCTGTGGCAGGCAGCATTCCCTGACATTCCTTCTTTGCAGCAGATAAATCTGTGCATAAATAAGGACCTAAAAAGAATTCCTCTTTGATAAATATTTTAGTGAATATTCCTGTTTGCACCCTTTGGTTCCCCTGAAGCCAGATCTGGCCCACATACAATGAAAATGAGGCTGTCTGCTCAACATGTAAAACTCCTTATGTTCTAGCTAACAGCAAGCATCAAGTAAAAGGAGAAGGACTTTTTCTTCCTTTGTCTTCCAGCAATGTTAGCGTAGACAGCCACCAGCAGACGATCATTTACATAAGGAGGGAACCGCAGAGCTGCTGCCAACTGCCCACAGTGCCTGCCAAAAACAGATGTTAGATGTTACTTTTAGAAAAACGTCTTCTTCAGCTTGACATGTGAGTGCTGCAATCTTTATTTAAAAGGGAGAGGAAAAAATATCATTGAATTAATGAAAGGAAGCACACAACATACGGTCTGAGCAAATTATCGTGTTCGGGAAATGCAGAGGGACCTCGACCGGCTGGACAGATGGGCAGAGTCCAACAGGACGGCATTCAACAAACCCAAGTGCCAGGTGCTGCACTTTGGCCACAGCAACCCCATGCAGAGCTACAGGCTGGGGTCAGAGTGGCTGGAGAGCTGCCAAACAGAGAGGGACCTGGGGGTGCTGGTTGACAGCCATGAGCCAGCAGTGTGCCCAGGTGGCCAAGAAGGCCAATGGCATCCTGGCCTGCATCAGGAACAGTGTGGCCAGCAGGAGCAGGGAGATCATTGTGCCCCTGGACTCTGCACTGGTTAGGCCACACCTTGAGTCCTGTGTCCAGTTCTGGGCCCCTCAGTTTAGGAAGGACATTGAGACTCTTGAATGTGTCCAGAGAAGGGCAACGAGGCTGGGGAGAGGCCTTGAGCACAGCCCTATGAGGAGAGGCTGAGGAGCTGGGGTTGTTTAGCCTGGAGAAGAGGAGGCTCAGGGGAGACCTCATTGCTCTCTACAACTACCTGAAAGGTGGTTGTAGCCAGGTGGGGGTTGGTCTCTTCTCCCAGGCAACCAGCACCAGAACAAGGGGACACAGTCTCAAGCTGTGCCAGGGGAAGTTTAGGCTGGAGGTGAGGAGAAAGATCTTCATGGAGAGAGTCATTCGCCCTTAGAATGTGCTGCGCAGGGAGGTGGTGGAGTTGCCATCCCTGGCGGTGTTCAAGAGGGGATTGGATGTGGCACTTGGTGCCATGGTCTAGTCATGAGGTCTCTAGTGACAGGTTGGCCTTGATGATCTTTGAGATCTCTTCCAACCTTGGTGATACTGTGATGCCGTGAAAGTGCTGGCTGTCCAGCTGCCTAAGACTGCTAAATTCAGCTGGGTGGATTTGCCACAGAGGATTGCCCTGTTGCTCTGGTCTGTGACATAGATGGATCTGGAGACCTAATAGGACTATTGTATTTTTAAGTTTTCACTCCTATGCCTTCACATCGTTTTTAAATTTCTTTCCCAAAGGAAGGAAATGTAAATTCCCAAAGTAAATGTCCAGAAATGTAAAGCTTCCTATTGCCCAAGATGGTGCTAAATACAGCATTCTTCTTTAATAACCAAAAACCTACATATTAACTATGAGGCAGCCTAATCACAAAACCTGTGATTTATGCTTGGGTTTTACTATAATTTTGCACAAATCCTGGAGGGCTTTATCACAATACAATTGAGATCATGCTTTTGTGTTTTATCCATGAACATTTCCAGGGATGGGACATCACAACTTCTCTAGGCAACCTGTTCCGGTGCCTCGCCCCCTCATAGTGAAGAATTTCTTGCTTGTATGTAGTCTAAAGCTACTCTCTTTCAGCTTAAAACCATCACCCCTTGTCCTATCACTGTGTAGCAACAACCAGATCACTGCATGCCCTTGTAAAAAGTCCCTTTCCATCTTTCCTGTAGGCCCCTTTTACATCAGTTTTTGTTACCAAGTCAATTCATGACTCCGGGACTGGTGTCAAGAAGGCCAATGGCATCCTGGCCTGCATCAGAAAATGTGGCCAGCAGGAGCAGGGAGGTCATTCTGCCCCTGTACTCAGCACTGGTTAGGCCACACCTTGAGTCCTGTGTCCAGTTCTGGGCCCCTCAGTTTAGGAAAGATGTTGAGATGCTGGAAGGTGTCCAGAGAAGGGCAACAAAGCTGGGGAGGGGTCTGGAGCACAGCCTGTGAGGAGAGGCTGAGGGAGCTGGGGTTGCTTAGCTTGGAGAAGAGGAGGCTTAGGGAAGACCTTATTGCCATCTACAACTCCCTGTAGGGAGGTTGTAGCCAGAAGGGGGTTGGTCTCTTCTTCCAGGCACCCAGCACCAGAACAAGAGGACACAGTCTCAAGCTGTGCCAGGGAAGGTTTAGGCTGGATGTTAGGAAGAAGTTCTTCACAGAAAGATTAGTTGGCCATTGGAATGTGCTGCCCAGGGAGGTGGTGGAGTCACCATTCCTGGAGGTGTTTAAGAGGGGACTGGATGAGGCACTTGGTGCCATGGTTTAGTTGACTAGATTGTGTTGGGTGATAGGTAGGACTTGATGATCTCAAAAGTCTTTTCCAACATGGTTATTCTGTATTCAGGGTTTTGGGGTTTATGATCACAGCTCAGTTTACAGACACCAGAGCTGCAAGCAACCAATAGGATGCACCTGTCCCAGAGGGGGAAAAAGATTCTAGGACAGAAGTTGGCAGTGCTCATTGATAGGGCTTTAAACTGCCTTCAAAGGGGAAAGGGGGTGTTAATCTCATGCTTGCCTGTGACAAACATTGGGGCAACTCACCAGAGGCAGAAGGATAGAGTGCTAGCAAGGGCTCTCCAACAGGATGTGAATTAAGGGCCACTGCACTGCTGGAAGGCTATGACATAGTGGCTATCACTGAAACTTGGAGGGATGATTCCCATGAGTGGAACATAGGGATGGATGGGTACAAGCTCATTAGAAAGGACAGGCAGAGTAGGAGGGGAGGAGGTGTTGCTCTATGTCTCTTCCAACCCTAATAATTCCATTACTCTATGATTCTACTCTACATCCCTGAGACACTCTGTCTCTTGACTAAATATCACTGGTTAAGAAAAAGGTAATAAGAAGTATAGATAGTTGTGCATGTACACAGAATAACTGCCTACAGTGGATCCTCAGCTTTTATGTGCTATGATTTCATTGCAGGCTCCGTAGTAAAAGCCATTTGCATCTACAAGGTATTTGTCTCCAGGTGATTAGGAAGTGAGGAAAAGTATCACTCTCTCTCCTGCTGCAAAAGTAGATGATATAAACTGCCTCACAAGGGGTGCACCTGCCGTTTTTAGGACTTCAACTTGAAGCTGCTGTGCAGAAAATGCAGCTGCCTAATTGCACAGCTGCCTGCTCTATGAGGGCTTGCAAACAGATACCATCTGCTGCTGATGATAGATGAGACAAGAAGGCATGCAAGAGCCATTTTCTTCTCCTGGGAAAGGTGGTTGTCACAGTGTTCCCTGAGAATCAAATTCTGATGAGTAGGTTTGGGCTCTCTAGCTGGGTCACAGCCCTTGTGCCCTTCTCCACACATCTCCTGTATCTGTAGAAAACTCTGGTGCCTCTCTACTCTTCCGTTGGGAGGTTTTAACTAATTAGAACAACGTTTTAGGTGTATCTGGTTACTTTCTATGTCTCTAGTGAAGGAAATCAGCCCAGTGGAGAGTTTGTGCATGTTAGGGCTTGCTCTGGAGAGGAAGAAGAAAGAATGGTCTTGAACATTTTGGTAGCACTGGTGCATAGGGCTGGCTCAGCCGTCTTGCTTAAACACACCCAATGGACCGTTGAGATGTGTGCTGGGTTACCCCCATCCTTGATGGGGGGTGTTTGATCCTACTTGGTTTTCCTCCTCCCTAGAGGAGGGGTCTCCCCTGGGTCAAAGGGGGTCTATTCCACTCCCCCTTCCTGTCCAGCAAGCCTGTTTAAGGAGGGACACATCTGTTCCTGTTTTCCCTGCTTAACCTGCTTGAGAGAGGTCATCTCCTGCTCCTGCCTCCTGCATTTGACCATGTGGTTGGGTCCTACTTTCCAAGCTGCATCCAAGCTTTCTAAAGAACTGAATTCACTTATATCCAGGGAATACAGGCCATCTTGCAACCTTGTAAACCCTCCCTGTCATTGATATATATATACGTCTATATATAGGGAAATGAGTGCTGATGCAGCTCTGCAACAGCATGTCATGGTAGGGCCAAACGAGTCCCAGCACTAACCCAGACAGATCCTCATGTGTCGAGACATAGTCCCCTTCTCCCCCCTCCTTCCTGCAGAAAGTCATGGTAATGTGGGAAAAGGAACAAAGGGGACAGGACCATGTGTGTCTGGTAAACAACTCTCCTTCTGGGGTAAGAGCATGTGTACTGCTCCTGCCTGACCAGGCCTATGGTTCTGCCTTTTATGGCCACAGCCTGGCAGAACCTCTCCTCACTGGGTAACTATGTGCTGGCTTCAGTTACCCTATTGGCTTAACTGGATCTCAGGCAAGATATCTATACAGGATGATTTCTAGTCACCTTTGCCTTGTCTAAGCCTTGTCTTGCTTGACCCTGCTTGGATCCACTTTGCTTGAAGTTGCCTTGAGTTGCATTGCCTCGAGTGCCTGGTTCAGCACCTGGGATAAAGCCATGAGCCTACACACTGCAAGCTTGTAGAGAAGCCACGAGCTTAGGAGTCAGAGCCAAGCCTGCTTCCCCTTGCAACCAGGATTTTGCCATGCCTCAGTTTCCCCAGGGCAAAGCAAGTGCCCCTCATGAGAAGCATTGCAAGCAGCCTGCTGTCCACAGCAGCCAGACCAGCCCCGGGACCGTGTGGCCTTCTTGCCAGCAACCAGCCGTGCCTGGCACATGAGAGCACCCCAAAGCCTCAACAGCTGTACACAGCAGCAGCACTCCCCACTTAGGTGGAACCAGATGTGAGTAATTAATTCATTGCCTCTGGCTTAAGGGTTCTTTTTGAGTCTCCCCCCATGTGGTCGACGCCATTTGGCTCCTGGGGCTGTTCTCTTTCTGATACTCCTCCTGATTTGCAGAAAATAGTTAAAATTGCTATAGTTGCCTGAATACTGTACACTCCCATTGTAAATATATAATCTAACCATACATCAAACCTATTTAATAAGTTTTGGCGATTTTTCATATTAATAAAAAGTAATTAACATTTTAATTACTATTTGCTTTATCCTTTATAAATTAAGGAGCTATATTCCTTAACACAGCACAGGAGCTTTAGCTGGATGCAAAATATACTGTGCTCAGCAGCTAATCCCTTTTTCTTTGCATCCTCCTACCCAAGAAGTATTTACATGAAATGTCAGTCACCCTGTGGAATTATATGAGAATTAATTATCTGCAGAGAATGATTTGGCCCTATTAATTATGGGTCTCACATAAGAAAAAGAATAGGCCTAATGTGTCATATGATTTTTTTTTAGCCAGTGAACTAGGAGCTCATCACCATCAACTATCGATAATGGTTTTGTTGAATACAGATTGATGACCTCTGACAAAAATTACAGGAGAAACTTGTATCATTTTGTCTTATTATAGCCTACTAAGACCTTAGTCAAGATCAGGGGCTTATTCTCTTAGGCTGTCATGGAAGGGGTTAATGTTGATATTTATCAGATTGTTTGTAATCAGTCATGAATGAGTAAGGCTTTAATGTATGTGGAGTCAGAAACTACTGACATTAAAATGCAATTGCAAATCAAATACAGTATTTCATGGAGACAGTTAAAATGTTTTGTCTAATTAACTCTTCATATAAACGTGTGTGATTTTGTTGTTCGGATTCAGGTACAGCCTTGTAGGTTCCTCCTCACAGTGACTTGTGGTGCCTGCTTGTATCCTGCCATTTGGTAAAGGAAATCTTGAATGTTATGTTTTATGGATAGAGTCGGTATCCTGAAGGGGCAAAAAGCCTCAAAATGCTCTGAACCAGACAATGGGGCAGGAGCCAGCAGGTCTGGGGTTTCAGGAAAATGCCCACGTTGCCCAGGCTTGTCTGAACATGCCCTGGAGTCCAAGTGGGCCAGGAGTATGTGCCTTTGGCCACGTTTGGAGAAAACTCCTTTTACAGGTTACAGTGTCAGGGGTTTATCTCTCAGTCTTTGTTGTCACTGGCCAGCATTGCCTCGGGAAATCTGTAAGTACCAGCCCAAAGAGCCAGAGCCTTGCCTTGCAATTGTCCAAGCTCTGGGAGAAATCACAAGCCTCGCTTGGAATCCCAGCTGTGTTTCAGTTTGCCCAGGCAAGACTGCAAACAGCCCTCACTGCATAGCGTTGTAAAGCCCAGGAGCAGGCAGACATATCTCACCGGGAGGAGAGACAAACCCCAGGAGGAGCCAAGAGTCCCAGGGGCAGTTTAATTTTATCAGAGGAAGCAACGAGCACCGCTGTGAAGATTGCAGCTGAAGAACCTCTCCAAATAGGCAAAGCTACAAAGCCAACAAGCCCTGCAAGCTTCAGCAGCAGCCTCTTTCCTACAAAGCTTTCAGCTACAAAGCCTTTGGAGATAATCCTGAGTGTGCCTCAGCGCCAAGCTGCAGACACCAACAGAAAGTGAAACCATGTTCCTGCAGCTCTCACGTGCTCAATGCCACTTTGGTTTTGTTTAAATCCCCACATGGGCTGTGGGGTGCCAGGGTCAGAGAGGAATTACGAAATCTGATTTTTTATGAGTATCTATTAAAGCTCTGTCCCCCTAGAGAATTCTAAAGTTCCAGCCCCCACCCACCTGGTGGGCAGTCTCCAGCATGTTGCTGACGTTCTCTTTTTTCTTTACAGTTTAAATTGCTGCTTGTTTTTTTCTGGATTTTTTGCTCATATTGTTTAAATTGTTACTTGTTCCTGCTGGTGAGGAATCTGTTCCACAACTGAATATTTTGAACCAGTAAATAGGTTTTATTCATATTTTCCACGGGATTTTTCTTTTATTAATAAAGTTATTACTCTTTTTATTAATTGTTACACCTATTGAATATTAATAACCTCCTTACAATCATAACAGTCAGATACAAACAGAGTCCTAAGAAGTTCTCTGGGGTGTGCAAAGTCTGTACGTTTCACCAAGAAAAATTGAGTATTTATCATCTTGGACATTTAAAATATGGTCTATTATTTTCTTGTCCCTATGCTTTCTCAGCCTTTTCTCACATTACAGAATCACAGAATGATACAGAGGTTGGAAGAGACCTCAAAAATCATCGAGTCCAACCCATCACCACAGACCTCATGACTAAACCATGGCACCAAGTGCCACATCCAATCCCCTCTTGAACACCTCCAGGGATGGGGACTCCACCACCTCCCTGGGCAGCACATTCCAATGGCGAATGACTCTCTCCGTGAAGAACTTTCTCCTCACCTCCAGCCTAAACTTCCCCTGGCACAGCTTGAGACTGTGTCCTCTTGTTCTGGTGCTGGTTGCCTGGGAGAAGAGACAACCTCCACCTGGCTACAACCTCCCTTCAGGTAGTTGTAGACAGCAAGAAGGTCTCCCCTGAGCCTCCTCTTCTCCAGGCTAAGCAACCCCAGCTCCCTCAGCCTCTCCTCACAGGGCTGTGCTCAAGGCCTCTCCCCAGCCTTGTTGCCCTTCTCTGGACACACTCAAGAGTCTCAATGTCCTTCTTAAACTGAGGGACCCAGAACTAAACACAGTACTCAAGGTGTGGCCTAACCAGTCTGAGTGGCTGCAAAGCACACTCTTGACACAGCAAATTCCCTGGAACAGGATCGTTACTAGGGGAAGTAGCTTCTTGGCTGCAAGAAGAAGTCATACTTAAATGCTAGCACAACAGACAACATGTATATAGATTTCTGACTGTAGCATGAGTATATATAATTAGGATGAAATGGCAACCTGACTTTTTTTCTTTTGGGGAAAGTATGTCCTGAAAGTTAGAACAGAAATTGAAGGACTGCTGGGTTGTGCTTTTTGTTTGTTTGTTGCTTTTTTCTAGCTGGTTGGTTTGTTTGGTTATTTGTTGTGGTTGTGGTTTTTTGTGTGCTTGGTTGTTTGGGGGGGTTTGTTGCTGGTTGGTTTTTTGTTTGTTTTGGGGCTTTTTCTGAGGGGTGAGGGAGTTGTTTGGCTTTGTTCTTTTGCAGACTGTGAGTAACATCTAGCCATTCTCTTTCTGTGTTGCCAAAAGTGTCTTGGGAGATTGGTTGAAGCAAACCTGATGATACCTTGTGGTATCTAGCCGTTGCAGAGCTGCACATATATTGAATGCACAATAGAAGAATATTGTGTCAACAACAGAGGTGATCCTCTGTAAGTGGCCTCTATGAGATAGAGGATCATCTAGCAAGAGGATAAGCTGGTCTGTAGCTTCTTTTGGTAGGCAAGCCATATGTCTACATGCTACTTTGTCCAGCATATGTACTCCACTGTCTTGCCTGCATTAGGATCTTAACATCTGTTGCACTGAGTCTGAAACAACCCTGTCATGCTGAGTGGAGAGGAGGCAATGGAGTGTCACAGGCAGTGCCTTAAGTTTCACAGGGATGCTGTAGAAGCTGCATGCAAACAATGCATTCTGTAGGACAAAACCACTGAAAAATTCACTTATCCTAAATCAATGTACTGCTGCAGAACTACTTTTTCATGGATACAATCAGTGCAAGCTTGGCTTTTGTTCAGATATGGTACTGAGGAAGTAACACACCTACTGCTGCTTGAAACAGTAAGCCTGTGGCCGAATTTGGCTTTGGAAAGAAGTGCTATGGTAGCAGCAATTGTTACAGCAAAGCAGATGATTGATGGTTTCCAGGCAGTGATGTTAGACTGCAGGTCGAGGAAACACACTGGCACATTGATTCTCCACCCAATTGCTTTGAGAGAGGACATTTAAATTTAAAAACCCAAATGGCCAGAGAAGCATAAGGAGCCCAATACCTTGTGGTTTATGCTTCAGAAAAACCAGCCCATCTAGTGGCATGGCTGGCAAGGTGAGGAACTGCAGTTAAGTGAAAATGCCAAATCACAAAACAGTTATTTGGAAGTATAAGAGAAGGAAAATTCTACAGGACACTCAGAGATGCAAATACTTCTTTGATATCAATTTTGTAGCAGTCTACTTGGATAGCATACAATTAGAATTGCATACAGGGGCACCCAATAGAACAGAATAGACCAGGTTGGAAGAGACCTTCAAGATCATCGTGTCCAACCTATCATCCAATCCAACCCACCTAAACAACTAAACCATGGCACCAAGCACCCCATCAAGTCTCCTCCTGAACACCTCCAATGATGGTGACTCCACCACCTCCCCGGACTGCTGATTCCAGTGGGCAATCACTCTCTCTGTATAGAACTTCCTCCTAACATCCAGTCTAAACCTCCCCTGGTGCAGCTTGAGGCTGTGTCCTCTTGTTCTGGTACTGGCTGCCTGGGAGAAGAGACCAACCTCTGCCTGGCTACAACCTCCCTTCAGGTAGTTGTAGAGAGCAAGAAGGTCACCCCTGAGTCTCCTCTTCTCCAGGCTAAACAACCCCAGCTCCCTCAGCCTCTCCTCATAGGGCTTGTGTTCCAAACCCCTCACTAACTTCATTGCCCTTCTCTGGACACGTTCCAGCAAGTCAACCTCCTTCCCAAACTGAGGGGCCCAGAACTGGACACAGGACTCAAGGTGTGGCCTAACCAGTGCAGTGTACAGGGGCAGAATGACCTCCCTGCTCCTGCTGGCCACACTGTTCCTGATGCAGGCCAGGATGCCATTGGCCCTCTTGGCTGCCTGGGCACACTGCAGGCTCATAGAGACACTTAACCAAAGAAAAGCTCATTCTTATTCTTCTCTATATTCTTCTTCAGAGCACTTCTGTATTTCTTTTGCACTTACTGTCATCTCCACACCCCAAGATTTGCCTTTTTTTTTTTTAATTTCCAGGGGATAGGTAAATGGAAATTGTAAATTTTCATGTGTTTGCAAGGCAAAAAAAACCAAACATTTTGAATGCAGATTGAGTTTAGTCTTGATCATTTATTCAGAGGCTGACAAATCTACATAACAGTACAAAACCAGAAATGGGGAAAATATAAACAAGAAAGGTATTTGAGAGGTTTCACTGCAAGTATTTTTCACAGCTGTCCTGGAGGGGAGTGGCCTCTGCCCTGCAATACTTTCTTGACCACCACAGAGATACCTAGCATCAGGCTTTAGTAGGAGCTGAGCTGTATTGGACACGATGATCTGGAAGGTCTCTTCCAACCTGGTGGTGTACTGTATTGTATCCAAGCTGAACTAAGGAGAAGAGAACAAGGTGAAAGAAGAAATAGAATAAATATATAGAGCTACTGTACACACCTGGAGTTCAGATCTTTTCATTTTACTTCTACAAGAAACAGAGAAGCAGCATAAAAGACAATCAAATCTGTTTATTCATGAAAGGCAAGTCATTGCCTCTGTTGCCAGGTGTAAACAAGAGTCTTAGGCTGGTGGGCATAGAAAGAAAGAAGGGCCTGCTCCAATGCATATTGCACCTCGTTATTTACCCTTCTAGGAAGCTTTTTGTGGGTGGGCTGGGCATGCCAGGAGGGCTGGAAATCCTGATGTAATGTATGAAATCCTTCCTGAAATATATGGAATAAACCATATTAATTTGCCATACTCCCCCTGTCAATAGATTTCTTTCTTCCAGGGGATGGGCCAGCAGCGCAGCATAGCACAAAAGATCTGAAGAGCAGCATTTCCTGAACGGGGAGGATACACACAGGTGCAGAAACAGTCTACCCCTGTATTTCCTCATTTCATGTGTGTGGTGTATGCACTCAAACCTTCCTTCCAGAGCAGGATTAGGTGGAGTTTTTAATTACCGTGAGGACCGAGCCAAAGAGCAGCACTACATAGTCATTTTGATAATTACTTACAAGCATACTGTATTGATGGAGAAGTATATAATGGAAACATTTTTTAGTTCCACAGGGAAAAAAGTAAAGCATTATCTCAATCATAGCAGAAACATCATTACCTTTTCCATGTGCAATGATTTGATGCACATATGCCATCACCATGCACCGAGGACTTAGCAACCTAATCTTTGATATTTTCCCCAGCCCTGCCATCCTTCCCAGCAGCGTGCAAGAGACACAGCTAATAAAGAAATTCAGATGTATTCATAAGCTCAAGGAATTAGGAAAATGTCTCTCAATGAGACATGCAACCAATTCTTCATAAGGAGAATGGTATTGTATTTAAACTCCAGTTTCACACAGTGATGGCATTACTGATTTGAAAATTTAACCTAAACACGAAAATGATTAACTACAAAGAATAAAAGACAATGAAGACAGAAGGCAGGCCCTTACCTTCGTAAATTCCTACAGTTCAGACACTACCAATGTTGTCTTATTCCTGAGAATCTAATTCAGGGTGAAGAGCAAAAAGAGATAAGGCAGGAGGAAGAAGCAAAAAAAGTGGGAAGCATGTATAGTATTGGAGTGCTAGCAAGGGCTCTCCACTTCTTGCCCTGAGGCAAGCCAAGGATGAAGCACTGGGACACCCCAAGGGAATCAAGGGGGATTCACCTAAGAGGATGGCATGGCCAGCACAGCTGAAGTGCCTCTATGCAAATGCACACAGCTTGGGCAACACACAGGATGGATTAAGGGCCACTGTGCTGCTGGAATGCTATGACATAGTGGCTGTCACTGAAACTTGGTGGGATGATTCCCATGACTGGAATGTAGGGATAGATTAGAAAGGACAGGCGGGGAGGAGGGGAGGAGGTGTTGCTCTATGTATCAGTGACCAGCAGGAATCAGTAGAGCTCCACCTGGGTAAGGATGATGAACTGGTTGAGAGCATATGGGTGAAGATTAAAGGTAAGACAGGGGAAAGTGATGTTACTGTAGGGGTCTGCTACAGGCCACCTGACCAGCAGAACTGAGCAGATGAGGCCCTCCACAGGCAAATAGAAGCGGCTTCCAGGTCACAAGCCCTGGTCCTCACGGGGAATTTTTCAACCACCCTGACATCTGCTGGAGGGACAGCACAGCCAGGTACCAGCAATCCAGGATGTTCCTGGAATGCATAGATGACAACTTCCTCCTCCAAATGGTAGAGGAACCAATGAGAAAAGGTGATATGCTGGACCTTGTTCTCACCAATGGAGAAAGGCTGGTGACCAATGTGAGGCTCAGAGATAACCTTGGCTGCAGTGAGCATGAAGCAATAGAATTTAAGATCCTCAGGGCAACTAGGAGAATGTATCCCAAGCTTGCAACCCTGGATTTTAGGCATGCAGACTTTGATCACTTCAGGGATCTGCTGGCCAAAGTATTGTGGGACAAAGCTCTAAGGGAAGAAGGGCCCAGGAGCTGCTCAGTGTTCAAGGATCACCTTCTCTGTGCCCAGGAGCAAAGTACACCCACAAGAAGGAAAGCATGAAAGAATGCCAGGAGACCTGCCTGGATGAGCAAGGAGCTCCTGGACACCCTGGCACACAAAAAGAAACTCTACAAGGAGTGGAAGAGAGGACAGCTGGAATGGGGGCATGTAAGGAAGCTGCCTGAGCAGCAAGAGACCTGGTTAGAGAAGCTAAAGCTCAGTTAGCTTTAAATCCAGCCAGGAAGATCAAGGGGGAACAGTAAACATTTCTATAGGTATATTAATGTGGAAAGGAAGCCTAGGGAAGGTGTGAGGCCCCTCAGAAAGGAAACAGCTGAGCTGGTGACAAGTGACATGGAAAAGGCTGAGGTTCTCAATGACTTCCTTACCTCAGCCTTCACTGGCAAGCCACACACCCAGAATGATGGAAGATAATGGCAGGGACTGGGAGAAGGAACTGCCCATGGTGAGTGAAGTTCAGGTTGTGACCATCTAAGGAACCTAAAAGTGTTCAAGTCTGTGGGACCCAATGGGATAGACCCAAGGGTGCTGAGGGAACTGGGGAGGAGGTTGCTAGGCCTCTCTCCATCCTATTCCAAAAGTCCTGGCAGTCTGGGGAGGTCCCCACTGACTGGAAAGGGGAAAATATAACCCCCATTTTCAGTAAGGTAAAGAGGGATGACCCAGGGAACTATAGGCCAGGCAGTCTCAGCTCTGTGCCCAGTAAGATCGTGGAGCAGATCCTCCTGGAGGCACTGCTGAGGCAGAAGAATAACAAAGGTGATTGGCACAATCAACACAGCTTCACCAAGGGCAAATCCTGCCTGACAAACCTGGTGGCCTTCTATGACAAGGTCACAACATTAACAGATGAAGGCCAAGCAACTGAGGTCATTCAGCTGGACCTGAGCAAAGCCTTTGACACTGTCCTGCAACATATCCTGGTCTCCAAGCTGGTGCAGGATGGGTTCCATGGATGGAGCATTCAGTGGATAGAGAACTGGCTTGATGGCTGCACCCAAAGGGTGGCTGTCATGGTCCATTGGTCCATGTCCCAGTGGAGGCCAGTGACAAGTGGAGTCCCTCAGGGATCAGTCCTGGTCTGGGACCAGGCTTATTTAACATCATTGTTGGTGCCATGGACAGTGACACTGACTGCACCCTCAGCAAGTTTGCTGATGACACCAAGCTGTGTGGTGCAGCAGACGTGCTGGAGGGAAGGGATGCCATCCAGAGGGACCTTGACGGGCTGGAGAGGTGAGCCCAGGACAACCTCATGAGGTTCAACAGGACCAAGTGCTGGGAGCTCCATCTGAGTTGGGGCAATCCCAGGCACCAATATAGATTGGGCAGTGACTGGCTTGAGAGCAGCCGTGAAGAAAAGGACTTGGGGGTGCTGATGGATGAGAAGCTCAACATGAGCCAGCAGTGAGCACTTGCAGCCCAGAAAGCCAATCCCATCCTGGGCTGCATCAGGAGAAGCACAGCCAGCATTTCATCTACTGATGAAATTAGTTTAGAATATCTGAATGTTTTTCAAAACATCCAGCCAGAGTGTTCCAGCAACTGTCCCTTTCTTAAAGGCACAGCCTAAAACGGTCTCATAATGCTACAAAGTGTCCTTGATCCTGCTCAACTCAGCAATACAATACACCAGGTTGGAAGAGACCTTCAAGATCATCACGTCCAACCCATCAACCAATCCAACCCACCTAAACAACTAAACTGTGCAACCAAGCACCCCATCAAGTCTCCTCCTGAACACCTCCAATGATGGTGACTCCACCTCCTCCACGGATAGCTGATTCCAATGGGCAATCACTCTCTCTGTGAAGAACTTCTTCCTAACATCCAGCCTAAACCTCCCCTGGCACAACTTGAGACTGTGTCCTCTTGTTCTGGTGCTGGGTGCCTGGAAGAAGAGACCAACCCCCTCCTGGCTACAACCTCCCTACAGGGAGTTGTAGATGGCAATAAGGTCTTCCCTAAGCCTCCTCTTCTCCAAGCTAAGCAACCCCAGCTCCCTCAGCCTCTCCTCACAGGGCTGTGCTCCAGACCCCTCCCCAGCTTTGTTGCCCTTCTCTGGACACCGTCCAGCAACTCAACATCTTTCTTAAACTGAAGGGCCCAGAACTGGACACAGGACTCGAGGTGTGGCCTAACCAGTGCAGAGTACAGGGTCAGAGCGACCTCCCTGCTCCTGCTGGCCACACTGTTCCTGATAAATGAAGGTGTAAAGGGGTGACTTGAGTTTGTGCATTCAGTTCCACCTGCAGGGCCCAGGGGGATTGTGTGTGACTAAAAGGCCACCCTCCGCCCACATTCGCGCTGGGGCAGTGTTGATATTTACCGGAGCGCTGGAGTTCACAGCTCCCTGTGCTTTCATCGATAATCAATAAATCATACGTCAGTTCTGGTGATTGTGCATGTCAAGTAACAAGTCATCAACATCTAAGCTATTAAAGATGGTGCACTATTTCTGTGCTAGTGTGAGAGCCGCAAATACGTTCTCGCTACAAGAAGGAAAGAGGCGGCGGGGGCGGAGGGGGCGGGGAAGAGACTCCGTGTATGAGACGTTACTTGCAGCCATTTCTGGGTCTGGTCAGGAAACACAGAAATGTTTATGGATAAGGAGGATGCCTTTCCAGTCAGACAAAAAAAGAAAGACAAGAAAAAAATCTGCATGGTCTCTAAACTGCCCCTAGTTGTCACCAGCTGACAGATCTGAAAAACGAAAACCACTTTTGACATTTACTTATCTAGCAGATGGTGTATGGCACTTCCAGACCAGTGTGGAGGGAAGATGGGAACGGAGGGAAAGCAAAGCAGAACGTAATTGTAAGCATCCTCTTTTGTGATTCTGACCATTTGCCACCTCATAAATTAATCAATCTAATTTCCAATGTATAGTTATAATTTCACTGAAAACCAGGCTAGGATAAATGGATCCCAGATAAAAATAAAGATTACAGAACACAAACAGAATTCTGTGCAACCGGCATCAGCACTTTACGTCCGCTGGCTCCCTTCTGACACAAATGTATTTATGGGCTAAATTACTGCTAATGTTTCGTAGAGCTTAATTCATATTACTAAGTGGCTTTGCAATAAACAGCTAAAAGTGTGAAACATTACAATTCTATTTCCCAGACTATAATTTTCTGCAGCAGTAGAAATGCATTAGTGCTGGCTTTGCCTTCTCTTCTGCTAAATAAGGGCACGTTCTAATGCGTTTCTGAACGCACGGCACCTCGTTCTTCCGGGCTAGCTCATTGACGTCTTTACAACTAATACAACACAGGCAAACGCTGTTGCTCTGAAATCTGGGGTTGTACATAGCATCTACGAGCTTCCCTCAAGATGGCACTACTGAACTGCTTCACATACCTCTGAACCCTTATGTAACCTTGTTTGTACAGCATCAGGGTCATTTTAAAGCTAAGATCACACAATACTAATTTGCCCAATGATTTTCATTTTCGTTTTGGCAGAATGCCTTCTTCATGCCTAAGCAGAGACATTTAAATGCAGTATTTTTATCAATAGGGCTGTAGTCAGCGAATGCTACTTTAAAAACCAGCCAGGATTATATTCCATTTGCCTTAGAAACCATGAACCTCTCTGAAATCTGCTACGTAGATGTGTGTGCCTCCAATTTACAGACCGCTTTCCACGTTGTCTGAGACTGGAGCTTTGCCCAAGCATTTGAATTGAAAAGGATGGCACAGGAGAAGAATGGGAAGGACATTTTTTAATGTATGTACCTGTGAACAGGGAGAGCCCCTACATACAGCTGTCTCCATTCTTAAGCAGGGAAACTCTTGCCTTTCTGCCACCTTCCTAGAGCCTCTTGAAACACTGCATAAAAATCAGAGGCCAGACTGTATCTAGAGGTGAAAATTCTGGAGCATCTTCTCTCAAGCTACCCTCATGCCGTCCTGACCTTTGCATGTGTGCACAACCTTCCAGACTGGATGGAATCTGAGCTATGATCAGTAGAGGCAGTCCTTAGAAAGTGGTATTGGAGGTTTTTTTGTCTTTTCTGCTTTTCCACAGCTGTTCTCAAAATCCCTCTCTCTGAGAGGACAGGTCCCTGATATAATACTGTAAAGATGGATTATAATTTGGGGTAAAATATCAAGGAAAACTTTGCTGATCTATATCAATGAGCTGCAGGAAGAAGCTGAGAATATTGATGAGCTGTAGGAAAAAACCTGAGATATTATCATTTTTATTATCAATCATGTAAAACCACTGGGATGAATCTGGTTAAACTTCATTCAAGTGTTGTAGGAGTTCAGATGAAATGATCCTCATCACAGGACTAATGAATCTTCCTGTTCTGTGCTAAAGCTGTTCTATTGTCTTGACTAACTGATTCATCATAGCAAAATGCCATCTGTGTACCTATGAATAATGTGAAACTACCTGAACAATAGAACTGGGAAAAGTTTTTTGCAGTGTGGAACATGGGTGCCATCATAAGCACAGCCTCAAAAAAATCACAGAATGGTGAGTGTTGGAAGGAGTCTCTGGAGATCATCGAGTCCAGACCCCCTACTAAAGCAGGTTCACCTAGAGCAGGCTGCACAGCGTGGCACAGATTCATAGAACAGTTTGGGTGGGAATGGACCTTAAAGATCACCTAGTTCCAGCCCCTTGCCATGGGGAGGGATTGCTGAAAGCCTCATCCAACCTGGCCTTAAACACTTCAAGGTGAGGTTTTAGTGTCTCCAGATATGGGCACTCCCAAACCTCTCTGGGTAGTCTGGTTCAGCACTCTACCACTCTCAAAGAAACTTTCTCCCTCGTGTTTGCATGGAACTTGCTGTGTTGCAGTTCGCTTGTTGCACCTTGTCCTGTTGCCGGGCACCACTAAAAAGAGACTGCCTCCATCCTCTTGACACCTGACCTTTAGATGTTTGTGAGCATCGAATTGATCCCCTCTCAGTCTTCCCCAGGCTAAACAGATGTAGGCCTCTCAGCCTTTTCTTGTAAGAGATTTACTCCAGTGCCATAATCATCTTCACAGCCCTCCCTGGCTTCTCTCCAGTAGTTCTGTGTCTCTCTTGAACCCAGAAGCCCAGCCCTAAACAGAGTACACCACAGCAGAGGTGACAAAAATCTCCCTCAACCTCCTGGTCACACTCTTCTTAATACACCCCAGGATAGCATTGGACTTCTTGGCCACAAGGGCACATTGCTGGCTCCTGGTTGACTTGTACATTAGGACTCCTGGGTCCTTCTCCACAGAGCTGCTTTCCAGCAGGTCAACCCCTAACCTGCACCAGTGCACAGCATTACTCTTCTCCACATGTAGGACTCCACAGCTGCCCTTATTGAACTTTATTAGGTTCCTCTCTACCCAACTCTCCAGCCTGTCCTGATCTCGCTGAACAGCAGCAGAGCCCTTTGGAGTATCAGCTAGTACTCCCAGTTTTGTATCATCAGCAAAATTTGCTGTGACTACAGGACTTTGATGAATATGTTGAACAAGACTGGACTCAGTCCTGACCACTGGGAAACACCTCTAGCTGTAGGCCTCTAACTACACTCTGTGCTGCTGATCACAATTCTGTTCAAAACATCTGTAAAAGAGCAAACAGTGTTTATGGCAACAGCTTCAAGGCTTGTCTGTTGTGTGAGTATGAGCTGTGTAGTTCAAAAATCAAGGATCTGCTTTATTACTGTGCCACTCTTAATATCAACAGCTAAATAAATCAGATCTAGTTATGTGTGGCTTCTAGAAGAATCCTGGGAGTGTGTGATGAGTTAAATCTGCTGCTGCAGCCAGCGTAGTAGGCTGGATGTTAGGAAGAAATTCTTCACAGAAAGAGAGATTGGCCTTTGGAATGTGCTGCCCAGGGAGGTGGTGGAGTCACCATCCCTGGAAGTGTTTGAGAAGAGACTGGATGGGGCACATACACATGAATTTATTTGATGTATTTATGGATTACTGACGGGTTTGGGGTTTTTTTCCCCCCCTCTGCATTTACCACCATGAAACCTAACCACAATGGAGAAGATGCAGTCTTTTCCTGTCTGTTCTGTATGACATTTGTCTTGTAATTCCTAAGAAGTGATTCTCACTTTCCAACCTGCCCCTCTTCCTGAAGGCTTCATGTTCAGAGTTGACTGATGGGTGAATGCATTTTCCAGATATGCTCTACTGCTTTTTTCCCTCCTTTCCTTCCTTCTTTCTGAAAGGAAGCAGTGAGGGGGAAGAAATGGTCTGTAAATGAGGCCCAAAAGCAGAGATTTATGGAATGGTGAGAGCAGACTCAGGGGGCTCCAGGTAAAAAAAGTGTAATTAGCATGGACTTGATGATCTTTGAGGTCTCTTCCAACCTGGGTGATACTGTGATATTGACATTATATCATATGACTAAACAGCTCCTGCTCCACCAGCACCATTCCTGCACCCAGCCCAGAGCCAGGGGCAAGACCCTCACCAGCCAAGATACCACACAGGGCAGCTCAACCCCAGTGAGGAGGCCCAGCACCCATGGATGATATTGAAGTGGCAATCAATCCTGGTCCTAACAGCCGGGGGGCCACCAGGCCCCCCGGCCTTTGTTGTCACCTCCACCATCACCCAGTGTGCACCAGGGGCACTCACCAGAGATGAGAGGAGGATCCTCAGCCCAGATGGGCTCAGCTTGGGACTTTTGCCTTTCCTAGGGGGGGGATTAAAAAGGAGAGTGGGTGGAGTGGGTGGGGAGGGCCAAGTGGCCACACCTGGTTTGGGAGGAGACTTCAACAGAGCCCAGGTTGAGGCACTTGGTGCCATGGTTTAGTTGATTGGGTGCTGTTGGGTGATAGGTTGGACTTGATGATCTCCAAGGTCTTTTCCAACCTGGTTAATTCTGTGTTCTGTATTCTATTTTGTGGCTTTTAAGCATGTCCTCCATGTTTTAAGGGTAGTTGGAATACTTGATTTTTATGCCTAATTTTTATGCCTAATTTTATGCTGATTAGGTTTTTTATTTTTTTAAGATGTAGCAATCTGCAAAAAAATTAATAGACTTAAAGAGACCTTCCTGTAATGTGGCACTAACACAGCTCAGTCTATGCATAACACAAAATTTGTTCTATCCATAGGAGACTTTGGGGATCACAAGTAGTGTGGAATGAAAAGCAAGTCACCTTTTCTCTTGCAACTCTGTCAATTGATTCAGTAAAGTACATCACATCTCCCTCAAAAATGTCACCTTCCCCCAGCTGCAGTCACAGACATCTTGAATTACTACAGAAGGAGCTTCACAACTCTATGTGGTGCTGCAGCAAGAGATGACCAAAACTGTTCACTGCAGGTGAACAAGGGCCCATGAGCAGAAGTAGCTAACTTAACTAAGGGCTTCTTAAACAAGCCTGGATACGTTTGCAAATGCTGTCACCCTGGAAAACGATAATTTAACACCGTCTCCAACAAACAGCTGGAGAAGGTGATGCAAAGGTAGCGTGTGGGACCTGCGCCTTGAACAGCGATACCTGAGGGAGTCCATGGCAAGAGACTGCTCCCCAGAATGCTGGTGGATTCTCATTGAGAATTACTGATTGTTACTTCAAATCCACAAATTCATATTGTGTTTTCCTCCCTCCATGTGAAAAAAAGTTGTGTTTTCAGAGTCTGATCCACTCCTTGTGAACTGCCCAACAGAAAGATGGGTTGGTATGTGTAACCAGCTTTTGAAGGATGAGAGTAGAAGTGCATATTGAGCTGGATTTGTCTTATAACAACCCCCCAGACTTCACTCAAAATGATAAAAAATACACACTGTCATTCCTGGGCTTTTTCAGTGAGGGAAATTACCTGAAGAAATTATTTTGTTGTCTTCCTTGCATGGAAAATATCAGTGCTTCCGAGCAACAGTGGTAAGAAACACTGTGATTGAAAGGTCTAGCTGAAGTCAATAAAAGCTTGCAATTTATTCAGCAGCATCAGTGGCTCACTCATGAAGTTCCTGTGATGGCAAACCTGAAGTAAGGTAGTCTCATGATGTCTTGCTACTTGCTGAAAGCAGTGAGCAGGCTTAAAAAAAATAGTACCCTGTTGCTTATGGGGTCTTAATCCCAAAACTGCACTTCACAAACAACAAACTTCTGACTAAATAGTGTAAGACAACTTTCTGGAACTGTTTTCAGAGTCAACACCTGACATTTACTAGGGATGAGCTGCAGGACCGACTTTGCTGATTAGCTCATCCACAGTATAGGATGGTAGAATCTGTCCCACTATTAAATTGACTGATTATATTATTGGTGTACTCACAATGTCTTAAATGGTGGCCCAGAAGGCACAGTCCCTCCTGCAAAGTGTAATAGCCTGAAGAGGTATGAAAAAAGGGATGAAGGTCAACACAGGAACATGGATGAAACATTCCAATAAAGCTAGAAGTATTTCCAGTCTGCCTGCTGTTCCTTTAGCTCTGGCAAACTAGGAAAACCTTTGCAGAACATTTCTGACTGTGTGAATGGATAACAATTTCAAGGTATGCCAGAAGAGACTCAGAGCCTCAGCTAAAAGAGTTACTTTCTGAGGGCATCATTACTGTCTTAGAACAGAAAATTTTCAATCCCACTGATCCATACATATTACACTTGTCTCTTCAGGTTTTCTACCCTTCCTCTTCCCACTCATCATTACATTTCAAGGCTATGATTTAGTAACTTACTGAATGTTTCTTCTACTAACCATGCATTTGGTAAATATTATCTAAAATTATTCCCAGATTTAAGGACAAGAAGAAGTAGAGAAGCAGAGAAAACAAATGAGTAAACCCTTTGCATCTTGGTCAACTCACACCTGTGAGTACAACCTCTAAAAATCACCCTCTTTAAATATATCGAACGCTTCCTTTTGCTGAGAGCATTACAGATGCCAGTGAAAGGTGCAAGAAAGTGAACTTCTAATTGCTAAATCTGTCATCCCCAAGCCTGTATGGAATGCCTGCTTTCATACTCTGCAGCACTGGGGGTGAAGTAACACAATAGGAATTTCCAGCGAATGAATGGACTTACAAGAACGGAGGTGGGCAACAAACAGACGTGTGGTATCTCCGGTTGATTCTGATGAGAAAGCAATATTCACACGTCCAAGTAGAAGTAAGAAAGGACCCACTAAGCTAGGCTTTCACGGAGAAGCCCCTACACTGCTAGATGGAATCTAATCAATGCAAGCTTGCTTACAGGAAGGTTGGCATCAAAACACAACAGCTGAAGTGTAGCAGATGGCTAGATCTGAAGGAGATGTAAACAGAGGCTGAATAACTAAGCATTGCATTCTGCAGATGTCAAAGTTTCCAGGCTGTAAAAAGTTTAGTCTAAGTGCTCTCCTCAAAGCTCTTTATAGTTCTGGTTACCTAAGCCCTGAACTCTACCCACACTCTATCCATGTGATATCTTGAAGGCATCCAAATTGTCTAGTTTCCCAGCATGTGGTCGATGGGAAGCTGTCCCTGAAAGGCCATAAAATGCAGAGGATTATAATTTCCCTGCTCCTTGTACATGAATCCTGCCAGTACTGGGTGCTCTAGTGATCTCATAACGCTCATTCTTGGTAACAGGGAGATTTTGTGGGAACACTGACATCAACAAGGTTAAAAAGGATAGGAAAGCAGAAGGATGGAGTGGTTAATTCCAATTTCCTGCAGATCAGGGAAGTAACAGAAGTCTTTGATGCCCTTCCCCTTCCTCACATGTTCCCAGCTTTACAGGCTTCACAGGCCTGTGTATGAGGAAGGAGAGAATGGCAAAAAAACAGAAAGCAAGGCTGTGTGCAGGAGTCAATTGTCCACAAGGCAAATAGATTTCTGTATAGTCCCCCATAGAAATAAACAGACCTGAAAGCCATATGAGTCAGCCCTGATCTGTTCCATGCATTTTCTGCTGCCTACTTCTTTTGTCATGGTCTTGCACTTGTGACTTGCACTTCTTTTCATATCACACCTCTACTTAGAAAAGACCACTATTTTGCAGCTCATAAGCACCACTCATCTCTTTCAATCCTCCCTTAAAACATTCTACCATTGGGGGGCAAGAAAAGAAGAAAAAAAGGTGAGATCTCTTCAGCAACAATAACTGGCCTCTGCATCGCATTCTGCAAGCCAAGCCGAGCGCTGCTCATTCGCAGTGTGCTCTGTAATGGGTATGCACATGCTTCAGGCTGAATACACAGTAATATCTGCTAGTGTCAGGTAATTCAAACTGTTAGGGCAGATAGTTAGACTAGTTTTCAAGGAAAGGACAGCAAACAGCAATGCAGGGGGAACAATAGCTCATGCAATGAGCCACTACCTGGAAACTGATACTAAGGAAGAGTTGTAGGCCGGATGTCGTGTACCAGCTTGTAAGCAACGGAGAATGAAGTTCAATAGAAAGAAATACTGTGAGAAAATTAACTCAGATTGCAAAGACTATTTTTAGTCTCTCATATTTAGTTAACTGCAACTGTTCCTGATAGTTAGGCATATCATAAATGATTTTTTTGTCTCATTTCTACCTTACTTTGCAGGATTTTCAGATGTATGCCCTCTTAACTTTGGGCTGCTGCCAGCAGTGCAGCTTATTTAGCATAGTATGCCTGTCTCCAAACATCAGCAGTGCCATACTATGCCTTCTACTGTCAACTTTGTGAAAGACCATCAAATAATACCCTGCAGTTGTCTCTCCAGATCCTGCTCAGCAGGAATCTTTGAAATTCTGGAAGAAGGATTTGTAGGTCTTCCTTTGGACTCTTTCATCCCTCTTTGTGGCCTAAAGATAAAATATAAACTTACAGGCAGTTGCAAGCTTGAAACTGACTGAAAAAAGGACAGTTTAAATGGTGATTTCAGCTAATATAGAGGATCACAAACCACACTGTAAGGATATTTATAGTATTGAGATAGGTTTTACTTAACAAAAACTGATTATGCTTCAGCTGACATTCATCTTGCAGTTTAATTGGAGTCATTTGTTTCACTTCAGCAATAAAGCTTTAGGTAATCAAATGTAATATGAGACTGTACTGCCATCCAACCACACATTGGCCACAGCAACCCCAGGCAGTGCTACAGGCTGGGGTCAGAGTGGCTGGAGACCAGCCAGGCAGAAAGGGACCTGGGGGTGCTGGTCGATGGTAGGCTGAACATGAGCCTGCAGTGTGCCCAGGCAGCCAAGAAGGCCAATGGCATCCTGGCCTGCATCAGGAGCATTGTGGCCAGCAGGAGCAGGGAGGTCATTCTGCCCCTGTACACTGCACTGGTTAGGCCACACCTTGAGTCCAGTGTCCAGTTCTGGGCCCCTCAGTTTAGGAAAGATGTTGAGTTGCTGGAAGGTGTCCAGAGAAGGGCAACAAAGCTGGGGAGGGGTTTGGAGCACAGCCCTGTGAGGAGAGGCTGAGGGAGCTGGGGTTGCTTAGCCTGGAGAAGAGGAGGTTCAGGGGAGACCTTATTGCTCTCTACAACTACCTGAAGGGAGGCTGTAGCCAGGTGGGGGTTGGTCTCTTCTTCCAGGCAACCAGCACCAGAACAAGAGGACACAGTCTCAATCTGCACCAGGGGAGGTTTAGGAAGAAATGCTAGGAAGAAGTTCTATACAGAGAGAGTGATTGCCCATTGGAATGTGCTGCCTGGGGAGGTGGTAGAGTTACCATCATTGGAGGTGTTTAGGAGGAGATTGATAGGGTGCTTGGTTGCATGGATTAGTTGATTAGGTGGTGTTTTATGATAGGTTGGACTCAATGATCTTGAAGGTCTCTTCCAACCTGGTCTATGCTATGCTATGCTATGCTATGTTATGCTATGTTATGCTATGCTATGCTATGCTATGCTATGCTATGCTATTCTAGATCTGGACAGGCTGGAGAGCTGGGCAAAGGTGAACCTCATCAAGTTCCATTAGGGTATAAAGTCCTGCATCTGGAGAGGAATAACAACAGGCACCAGTACAGGTTAGGGCTGCCCTGCTGGAAAGCAGCTCCACGGAGAAAGACCTGGGAGTCCTAGTGGACAGCAAGTGCTCCATGGGACAACAACGTGCCCTTGTGGGCAGGAGAGCCAATGGTATCCCGGGGTGCTTCAAGAAAAGTTTGTCCAGCAGGTCTAGGGAGGTTCTGCTGCCCCTCTACTCTGTCCTGGTGAGACCACACCTGGAATACGGCGTCCCGTTTTGGGCTTCCCAGTTCAAGAGAGTCGAACAGAGAGCTGTGAGGATGATTGCAGGACTTGAGCATCTCTCCTATGAAGAGAGACTGAAAGACCTGGGGCTGTTTAGTGTTGAGAAGCCTGAGAGGGGATCTTATTAACGTCCATAAATATCTGAGGGGTGGGTGTCAAGATGAAGGAACCAGTCTCTTTTTGGTGGTGTCCAGCGATAGGACAAGAACAACGGATACAAGCTAGAGCACTGGAGGTTGCACCTCAACACTAGGAAACACTTCTTTACAGTGAGGGTGACAGAGCACTGGAACAAGCTGCCCAGAGAGATAGTGTCCTCTCTTTCTCTGGAGGCTTTCAAAGCCCACCTGGATGCATTCCTGTGTGGCCTGTTCTAGGTAATCCTGCTTTGGCAGGGGGGTTGGACTGGATGATCTCTAGATGTCCCTTCCGACCCCTAGCATTCTGTGATCCTGTGATCATAGCAGAAGATAACTGAATGACATTGACCAGTTTGATGACTTTGCTGTTGAAATTATTATTGATGCTGACACTTCAGCTCTGGCATGTGGAAAACACTATGTTGTAGTCTGGGACACAGACCACACAGGAAATTTAAGTCTACTTCCCTGGAAGTCTAATAGTATAGTATATGCATGGGCCATGGATTCATGCCACTGTGGTTTTAAATTCAGGTCCACATGTAAACTTTGACAATTCTAAAGGTCTTTTTCCCAGCTATCTGTTTTTAAATGCTGAAAATGATCAGAAGGAAAACACAGATCCAAAATGAAATTAACACTCCCTAATAAAAAGTCTGTGTTTGTGTGTTTGTGTGTGTGTGTGTGTTCAAAACAAGATCCAAGTTCACATCCCTCCTTAGCTGAAAGCTCTATCTTCTCTTCTTGAAAGGAGGAAGATTAATGTGTTATATAATTAAAGAATTAAGAGTTAAATAGAGAAAGCCCATGGCCTTGACTGCCTTTTAAGTTCTGGCTGTTTTCAGACAGCGTGCTTGAAGCTCCTGGTCACTCACAAATCTTCAAACTTTACACTGAGCAGTCCATTTCTCCTCTTTCCCGAAACATACCACAACACTGAGAATTTCTCACTATCCAGAAGGCTCAGGTGCTGCACTGATGGACACCAGCAGATTTGAGAGATCAGTTTCTCAGATAACTGTGGCCCTAGATTTGTCCTTTTGTACTAACTCCTTGCTTCTCTAGCTACACCTTCCACTTCACTGTTCCCATTGCAAACTTCCTGTGACTTCTGGCTATGAATGAATGCTTCAATCTTTTGGTGCAAATTCAGCCTTTCTCAGCTCCAAGGCACTCACTTTTGAGTGCTGCTCTGTGGGGTGCCACACACTCTGGGCTGAGGCAGGAGAGATGCTCTGCATGAATGCTGTCAATTTGATCTCTGTTTTTGCAGTTCACCTTTGTAGACACAGGGCAAAATTCCCCTTCCTATTGCTGCTATGGGGGAGTTCAGCACCAGCCGACTGCTGTTCTTTTCCTTAGGGAGTATGGTATTTCAGACACTGCTTCCTATAGAAGTATATTTGTGTACACAGACATATGTATGTTTATGTATAAATAGATGTTACAGTTTGTTCAGATTCTTTTGGGGTAGGTGCTGCTAACATAATGTTTTATAAGCTTCAACTTTGGCTATTTGCCATATGCAAGGGAAACATTATGACTTTATTTAATAAAACAAGGAAGAATTCCCAAGCTGGTCCCAAAAAATCTAAGATCTGACCCTGGCCAATACCAGATCCTTCAGAGAAAAATATATGGGATGCTACAGTACCTATATATAGAATACATTTGTTAATTATACAGAATCACAGTACCACAGTACACAGTATCACAGTGCATTAGGGGTTGGAAGGGACCTCCAGAGATCATCCAGTCCAACCCCTAGGCCAAAGCAGGATCACCTAGGGTAGTCCACACAGGAATGCAACCAGGTGGGCTTTGAGAGTCTCCAGAGAAGGAGACTCCACAACCTCTCTGGGCAGCCTGTTCCAGTGCTCCGTCATCCTCACTGTAAAGAAGCCTCATGTTGAGGCAAAACCTTCTATGTTCAAACTTGAACCTGTTGTTCCTTGTCTTATTATTCCACACCACCAAAAAGAGCTTGGCCCCATTCACTTGACACCCCCCCCTCAGATATTTATGCACATTGAGCAGATCCTTCTCAGTCTTCTCTTCTCGTGACTAAACAGCCCCAGGGATCTCAGTTTCTTTTCCTAGGGGTGGTGATCAGGTCCCCTAATCATCCTCATGGCTCTCCATTGGATTCTCTCCAGCAGGTCCCTGTCTCTCTTGAACTGGGAAGCCCAAAACTGGAGGCATTATTCCAGGTATAGTCTCACCAGGACAGAGTAGAGGGGCAGAAGAACCTCCCTAAACTTGCTGGACAAACTTTTCTTGAAGCACCCCGGGATACCATTGGCTCTCCTGCCCACAAGGGCACGTTGTTGTCCCATGGAGCACTTGCTGTCCACTAGGACTCCCAGGTCTTTCTCCGTGGAGCTGCTTCCCAGCAGGGCAGCCCTAACCTGTACTGGTGCCTGTAACAAACCAAATGTAGCTGCCACATTTGGTAAGTGAATAGTAAGCATGCATTGTAAGAACACAAAACACGAGTGGAGTCAGCTGTTACCATGTTGAGCAGTGTATGGAGTTTGAGGAGGTTAACATGGTCTCCAGCTCATGCCAAACTTCCTACAGCTGCTTCTCCCAGACATCCCATTTGCCTCAGTAGAGCAGCAGGGACTGCATATGCCCATCAATACTTCAACCACAGAGTTGTCTGTCTGTGCTTGCAGTACAGCTAGCAGTTTATAAATGTTCCTATATTCATAAATGTTCTTATAAATCTCACTCTACTGGTCACTTACCCATTATTCTGCAGTGTTCCTCTAGCATACCACTTGTAGCACTTGCTTTCAGTTTCTGAAGCTCAGAAGCAGAGGAAGTTTCTATACACTGACAGATAGCAGTGTATACAGTGTATAACGAACTCCAAACCACCCGTGAGCTTATCCTCTGTTGGACAGCTTTGCTTTAATTAGCCTTGAATAAAAAATGATGGCACAAAGCTTAGCTCAGAAAATGCAATTTCCATTCCAGGCTCAGAAATGCTCTGGATTCATGCCTCTTCACTAGTGGGTCATCTAAGTCTGTGAGACTTTCTGTGAGCTTAGTCTCATATCAGTGACCAAGCCTCAGCCTCTGACTGCTCATCAGATGTGTCACCGGGCCTGACTGCCACCCAAAAATGAACTGACACATATCTGCCAGGGATCTGCTCATAGCTGCTCCTTTGATTGATTTAACACTGCCCACAGATATAGCTCATCATAACACAACCATATTATCGACAAGTCAGAAAGGAAGCTCAAAGACCAAGTGTGGGGTCAGTCAGAGGAAACGGTGAGGCATGACTGCAAACCTGCTTCATTGGGCTCTTCCCCACCTCCCACACCTTCAGGGAGGTAGGATGGAGAACGGCTAACCCAGACAGGTCCTCTGACTTCACTTAGGCCTGAAGTCACTCTTCTGGTGACTAACTCTGGACACATGCCCTGAAGAGACAGCACTGGTACAGCCATTGTGTTTTGCATTCTATAATGCTGAGTTGCACAGTTCCCATCCTGTGCACTTCTCCTGGGGGCTGCCAGAGAAGGAAAACAAACCACCCACTCTGCCTGTTGCTCCTGCACCTAGGCAGTCAGGCATCCATCTTGTTGAACACAAGCCATGCCGGGAATGCACTTCTCAACTATTCAGAGCTGGTAGGTTTAAATTCATCACTATGAATAACAACTATTTCTTTTTAACTTAAAAAAAAAAGGGCCAAATGAAAAATGTGTCTGATTTAAAGAACAAACCCCCACAAAACCTGAAAAGCATCACTGTGAGATCTATTTAAACATTTGGAGGCAATTCTGAGGCAAGCATCTAAATTTAGACAAGTGATTCAGGAGTTACATTAGCCTACATGATCCCAGCGCTAACTTGCCTGGCAGCCAGCCAAAGCTACAGGGCCAGATTGTGAGCTCCTAGAAAAGAGACTTACTTGTCTTAAGAAAGGACTGACTTGTCTTAAGAAAGCAGTGCTAGTTGCTTTTATTCTTGTACGTGTGGATTCTGTAACAAAAATATGTGGAGTGAGAACATAGGATACAACTATATCAAATGCTCTTGATTTCTGGCTCCCTGGCACCCAAATATCTCAACTGCTCCACAAACACTGCTGTGTTGACTTGCCAGCTTCACATAAGGCAAGTAGGATGCTTATTTACAAATAAGTACTACATAGCACAGCAAAATTAAGAGACTTGTCTGGTGTTTCTGAATAAGTGAATGTATGGTCTTTAAAAACAGGGGAAGGATATTCCAAGAACTTAAGTTCATTATAAGGTAACAATCTCTCCATAACATTGAGGAAACTTCCTAAATGACAATCCATTTGTTCCTTCCTTCTGACCTATTCTTCCTCCTTAGAAGTGGAAGATCCTTAGAAGATCTCTTTAGAAGGGAAGATCCTGTCTGACTAACCTGATAGCCCTCTATGAAATTACGACCAAATGGGTAGGTGAGGGAAGAGCAGTGGATGTCATATATCTTGACTTCAGTAAAGCTTTTGATACTGTCTCCCATAATATCCTCATAGAAAAGCTCAGGAAATGTGGCATAGATGGCTGGTCAGTGAGGGGGATTGAAAACTGGCTGACAGCAGAGTTCAGAGGATCCTCATCAGCGGCACAGACTCAACTTAGAGGCCTGTGGCCAGCGGCGTTCCCCAGGGATTGGTATGGGGTCCAGTTTTGTTCAATATCTTTATCAATGACCTGGATGAGGGTATTGAGAGTACCCTCAGCAAGTTCACTGATGATACAAAGCTGGGGGGGTTGGCTGACACCCCATTGGGTTGTGCAGCCATCCAAAGTGACCTGGACAGGCTGGAGAGCTGGGTGCTGCCAAACCTCATGAGGTTTAATAAGCACAAGTGCGGGGTCCTACATCTGGGGAGGAATAACAACAGGCACCAGTACAGGTTAGGGGCTGTCCTTGGGAGCTCTGGTGGACAGCAAGTTCTGCATGGAACAGCAATGTGTCCTTGTGGCCAAGAGAGCCAATGGTATCCTGGGATGCATCAAGAAGGATGTGTCCAGCAGGTCTAGGGAGGTTCTTCTACCTCTCTACTCTGCCCTGGTGAGACCACACCTGGAATACTGCATCCAGTTTTGGGCTTCCCAGTTCAAGAAAGACAGAGAACTGCCAGAGAGAATGCAACAGAGAGCCATGAGGATGATTAGGGAACTTGAGCATCTCCCCTATGAAGAGAGACTGAGGGCCCTGGGGCTGTTTAGTCTTGAGAAGAGAAGACTGAGAGGGGATCTGATCACTGTGTATAAATATCTGAGGGGTGGGTGTGAAGTGGAGGGGCCAGGCTCTTTTTAGTGGTGCACAGTAAGAAGACAAGGAACAACGGGTTCCAACTTGAACATAGAAGGTTTCACCTCTACATGAGGAGAAACCTCTTTACAGTGAGGATGACGGAGCACTGGAGCAGGCTGCCCAGAGTGGTTGTGGAGTCTCCTTCTCTGGAGACTTTCAAAACCCACCTGGATGCATTCCTGTGTGGACAACCCCAGGTGATCCTGCTTTGGCAGGGGGATTGGCCCCAGTGATCTCTGGAGGTCCCTTCAGCCTCTAACATACTGTGATACTGTGAAGCAAGTATCTTGTTGGAAATTACAGGCTGCTGAAATAGATCTTTCTGATAAACAAAACACTCCTGAAATTTGCAAGGCTTTTTGATATTCCCCCCATGTACCTCAGCTGTAATCAGATTTTTCAGCCTTCTTCAAATACTGGAAGTTTCAGCTCAAATGTTAGGTCTAGGCCTGAATCAACAAATACTTTCAAAAGGAGGCAGAAAAGATTTTCCTTATCACAACCCTTGTCTTTTTGGTGAGCTGCATCAGGACAAGCAGCTTTGGGAAATGGCTGAAACAGACCTGATTCTGGCATTGCTGTAAAAGTGTGGGAGATGCTGGGAAGACATTGATGTGCAGCAGAGCTGGCTCCCAGGCTCTGAAGTGGCTTTAAGTGCAGTGTACTTCATGGCAGGCCACTGTAGCCACTATTATGACAACCCAGCTATCTGAGAAAAGCCATTAGCATTGCTAATTCCAGGACACTCTTTTCAGGCCCTGGGTACCTTACCCTATTAAATTATTAATTTCTGTTTCAGCTTTGGCCACTTTCACATACTGGAGACTATGCTGGTTTATAATTGCTTTATTAAAAGTGCAGATGAAAATCAGTTAGAGCTGCACTACTGGCAGCAAATGAATTTCACTTAGAAGCTATTACAGTTACCAAAGCTAAATTATGCTTATCCCAGTTGGAGTGGTGCCTTAGTCAGCACCTCACCTTTTGAAACGTTCTTTGTGTGATTTAGTCTGAGAAAAAATAATCTAGTTGGCCTTTACTGTAATTTTCATTGTTGCATTTCCAGTGGAGCTTTTTGCTTTACATTATGACAGAGTAACTCAGAAGCTCTGTGTGAATCACTTGGATTAACATCACTGCCATGAAAATGGAGATAAAGCCTGAGGGTGGAGATTCAGCCCTTGGCTTGTGCAGCATCTGATACAAACACTGAGGAAAGGTGGTGTCGTTCCTGATTTTGTTTCAGCTGGGACAACATTGGCTGTTGCCACAGCGCTGGTGTGGGATCCTGCATGCCTTGGTACAGAAGAGCACTGGTGGGTGCTGTTAGATACTCTGAGCACATGAAAAGCAGTCCAGAAACACCTCATACTCCTCACTCTGGTGGGATGTTTTCCACATTGCTCCAGGGCTACCTGTTCTTACTGTTCTTCGTGCACAGATGAATTATTCAGAGGCTGCACAATCCCTGCTCTGGGATGATAGGGGTTGGGTGGGACCTCTGGAGGTCATCTAGTCTAATCCCCCTGCTGGAGCAGCCTTACCTGGAGCAGGTTGCACAGGACAGCATCCAGGTGGTTTTTGAATGACTCCAGAGGTGGAGTCCGCCATCCCTCTGGGCAGCCTGTTCCAATGCTCCAGCACCCTGAAAGTTCCTTCTCATGTTTAGCTGGAACTTCCTATGTTAGAGTTTGTGCCTCTTGCCTCTTGTATTTTCACTGGGCAGAAACAAAAAAAGACTGGCCCCACCCTCCTGACACCCACCCTTTAAGTATTTATAAACATTTAGAGCATTCTCAAGACCCTGCCTCAGCCACCTTTTCTCTAGACTAAAAAGCCCCAAATCCAACATCCTTGCTTCATAATAGAGAAACTCCAGTTCCCTAATCATCTTTGTAGCTCTTTGCTCTACCTTCTCAAGCAGTTCCCTGTCCTTCTTGAACTGGGGAGCCCAGAACAGGACACAATACTCCACAGTACTGGTTATGGAGGCTTTTTGTATAAGGAAGGCCATTGGGTTGGACTTGATGATCTTAGAGGTATTTTCCAACCAAACCAATTCTGTGATTCTATGATTCTGTATCTACAGGAAACACCACATCACCCTTTTAGTATTTGCATGGCTGACTTCAGTGGCAGCACATCTCATTCACAGGGTAGGACAGTTGTACAAGGAACAAAAAGGAGGACAAAAGGCCTGGTAGCTTGCATTTAACTGAGCAGCCAACTAAGCTTCTTTCTCCCTTTGGAAAGAACCCTATATTCCTGGCAAGTCTCTCCACACTCTGGGTGGAGCAGACCATCAGTAGCTCTGTTGTGTGCAGCAGTGATAGGGAAGGGCTTGCAGTATGGATGTTGATATGCCTGAGATGTCCAAGAAAAATCACCCTTGAGGGAGATTTAGCATACAAGACACTGAAGGAATCTAGTCAGAACTTGGGTGAAGTTTTCAGTTCATTGGAATGTGGTCATTTCAGTACAATTTTATTTCCCTATTGAATGTGTTAGATCTTGTTCAGCTGTTGCTTGTGGTTTTCAGTTTAGATCAGCTCTTAGAGTGAATTTGTTCTCAAAATGATGGCATTATGTGACCCATGGCTACTGATTTACATATCCAATTATTCAGTTGGTAACTAAATAAATTGGTTTTCTTTCTGCGTAGCCTTATCATATAAACTTCATAATAATCAGCATCCATGGCCTGTCTGATCTTTGGAACCCTTTGAGCTATGACAGTTAAGATATAACAGCTTCTGATATTCTCTCAAAACTGTAAACACACAGTTGGGCTGTGTCCAAAGCAGCCATTTGACACCACCTCCCACAGCACCCTTGCAATTAAACTGAGGCAGTGCAGTCTGGATTATCAGGCAGTGAGGTGGATTGTGAAGCAGTTGAAGGAAAGAAGTCAAAGAGTTATGGTCAATGGGACAGAGTCTAGTTGGAGGCCTGTGTCTAGTGGAGTCCCTCAGGGTCAGTACTGGGACCAGAGCTGTTCAATATATTCATCAGTGACGTGGATGAGAGCACAGAGTGCACTGTCAGCAAGTTTGCTGATGACACCAAATTGGGTGGAGTGGGTGACACACCAGAGGGTTGTGCTGCTGTTCAGTGAGACTTGGACAGGCTGGAGAGTTGGGCGGGGAGAAAGTTGAAGAAGTTCAACAAGGGCAAGTGTGGAGTCGTGCACCTGGGAAGGAACAACTCCATGGACCAGTGTAGGCTGGGGACTGACCTGCTGGAGAGCAGTGAAGGCAAAAGGGACCTGGGGGTCCTGGTGGATGGAAGGTTGAGCATGAGCCAGCAATGTGCTCTGGTGGCCATGAAGGCCAATGCCATTCAGGGCTGGATAAGAAAGGGTGTGACCAGTCGGTCAAGAGAAGTTCTCTTGAGGGAGAGGAAGATGTTCCACTCCTTTAATCATCCTCATGGCTCTGCGCTGGACTCTCTCAAGCAGCTCGCTGCCCTTCTTCAACTGACACAATGTTCCAGATGTGGCCTCAGCAGTGCAGAGTACAGAGCAGAATGACCTCCCTGCTCCTGCTGGCCACACTCTTCCTGATGCAGGCTGAGATGCCATTGGCTTTCTTGGCCACCTGGGCACACTGCTGGCTCCTGTTCAGACAGCTGTCAACCAGCACCCCCAGGTCCCTCTCTGCCTGGCTGCTCTCCAGCCACTCTGACCCCAGCCTGTAGCTCTGCATGGGGTTGTTGTGGCCAAAGTGCAGCACCCAGCACTTGGACTTATTAAATGACATCATGTTGGACTCTGCCCATCTGTCCAGCCTGTCAAGATCCCTCTGCAGAGCCCTTCTACCCTCTAATAGATCAACTCCTGCCCCCAGCTTGGTGTCATCTGCAAATTTACTGATGATGGACTCAATCTCCTCATCCAGATCATCAATAAAGATATTGAAGAGGATGGGGCCCAGCACTGATCCCTGAGGCACACCACTGGTGCCTGGCTGCTAGCTGCATGTGGCACCATTCACCACCACTCTCTGGGCTCAGCCTCCAGCCAGTTCCTAACCCAGCTCAGAGTGCTGCTGTCCAAGCCAGGGGCTGACAGCTTGGCCAGGAGTTTGCTGTGGGGGACGGTGTCAAAGGCCTTGCTGACGTCCAGACAGACTACATCCACAGCCTGCCCCACATCCACCAGGCAGTCACCTGAGCATAGAAGGAGATCAGGTTGGTGAGGCAGGACCTGCCCCTCCTAAATTCATGCTGGCTGGGCCTGATCCCTTGGCCATCCTTCAGGTGCACAATGATTGCCCCCAGGATGACCTGTTCCATAATCTTGCCTGGCACTGAGGTCAGGCTGACAGGCCTGGAGTTTCCAGGTTCCTCCACCTGGCCCTTCTTGTGGATGAGCATCACATTGGCCAGTTTCCAGTCATCTGGGACCTCTCCAGTGAGCCAGGACTGGTGGAAAATGATGGAGAGAGGCTTGGAGCTCATCTGCCAGCTCTCTCAGCCCCCCTAGGATGGATCCCATCTGGTCCCATGGACTTGTGAGTATCCAAGTGGCTCAGCAAACCCCTAACCACTTCCTCATGGATTTCAGGGGCACTGTTCCCTGATCCTATCTTCCAGTTCAGGAGGCCAGTTACCTTGAAGTCCTCCCATCGAAAATGGAGGCAAAGAAGGTATTTAGTACCTCAGCCTTTCCCTCTTACTTAGTCACAACATTCCCCTCCAGGTCCAATAAAGAGTGGAGGTTCTTCTTGCCCTCTTTTTAGCATTAGTATGTTTATAAAACTGCTAAGTCGTGTTGTATTTGCAATTACACCTGAGGAGATGCATACAACCAAGTGATGGGAATGAAAATGAAGATTGTTGTGTTCCCTTCTGTGATGTGCTAATATGCTTATGAAAGGCTCACTGTATTTCCACAATCTGCACACCTGTAATGGCAGGAGTAACCAGAATGATGACATCCTGTTGCACCCAGAATAGACTGGACAACCAAGGGGGATGTGTCACGGAATGACATTTAGTAAAAACTGTACTCTCTGCCACAGCCCTGTTCCCTGCCATGTCCTTCATGCCAGTTATTGATCAGATCTTCACTCAATGCAAAAAGCCTCTCTTTGAGCCCGTGCTTTAAGTGCAATAATAAAGTAGGTCATTGATTAACTGGAAGTATGACAGACAGCTCCTCCAGTCAGGTCCTGATGCACCGTAAATCTTGAGGGAGGAGAGCAATGGATGAATCAGTGATGTGAAAAGAAAGCAAGCCCACAGGTTTTAGACTTTTGGGAGATCTGGCAGCAGTGTAGCTAGCAGCATTGCCCTCAGCAAGTCGATGGCTACACTAATTTACAAGATAAGCTTTTTGGGTTTCCAAAAAAGCAAAAGAAGAACCCAGTGGGTGAGGTGAAATTCACTTTAACGAACTGCAGTACCTAGGAACTTTACTTTACTTTGCAGGTAACTAATATGGGCTACTCCTACTCACTGTTCTCTACATGTAGACATATGCAATTAAGCACTGTATAATTAAGCAACTTTACATGCATTGGTTTTCATTGCACTCTCTTCTGGCAGCACTTCCTTAAGAATCCTTATCCCTAGGTCTGCTCCATAGCGGCCCACTCCATCCTGGCCTCCGAGCACAGCAGCTGTCAGCAGGAAGGCTCATGCACTGCCAGGCTCTGCAGGAGCCTCAGCGTTTCTCAGTCCCAGCAGCTCTTTGAAGGACAGTTCTGAGAGCAGCCCTACCGTCCTATACACCTCATTGTCCCAACCTGCCCCTTGCCCGCCAGCAGCACGAACATCCTCTTACATGTCTTACTGTGCCTCTGCACTTGCCAAACAAAAAATGCAGCTCATGGAAGCCTTTCATTAGCTGGTTTGCACCATTAGTAACATCTAAGGAAGGATGGTGCTTGTACCACAGAGCAATTCCCTGCCAGACTTTAGCTGAGGAAAGAAGAGAGATGTGGCATTGACTGAGCTGGTACCAGGCTTATCCCAGCCATGCTGAGTAGCCAGTATTTCCTCTGTCCCTGCACCCGCTGGATTTCTTTTGTTGCTCCAAAACTGTTCACCACGTGCCATGACTAGCACTGCTAGATGTCAAGTCTGCTCATCAATCAGTTCAGAGAGCAGAATGATGTTGGCTCAGCACTGTGCACTCTGACACCCAGCGGCCTTTACACGCTCATATTTGATGTGATTTTTTTCCTAAGCATGTAAAATCCACGGCCTCTGTTGCTGCCTCCTCACTGCCTCCCATGTTCCCACTCCAAGCTAGCTCAGCCACTTCCATATTTTATTTTTGTTAAGATACTAGCACAGCCCACAGTCAGTCTACACAAACAGATTTGTGTGCAAAACCAGAAAATGAAACAAGTGGCCTTTATTTAGCTGGTTTTGATTTACAGCTCTGCCCTGTGGGCTTCACCATCATCCACCCAAGTCCAGCCTCTCTGTCTCTCATGTCCACTTCTCTGGTGCCCTGATAACTCCAGCTCTCTGCTCTTTCTGCTTAAAGCTGCAGTATACTGAGCTAGGTGGTGGCTACTTTCATGGCTTAAAGGGGGCAAATTACACATGTGAATTAACTCAGCTGGTATCAACTAGTTTAAAGTCAAATTCATTATGCTTTTAATTTAATCAGAATTACACAAATATATGTATATGCATGCAGTCAACAAATACACATATAGACCTGCAAAAGACTGTCACATTACCCACTGCCTTGCATTTCATACAGTCATCATATCTGTGCAAACAAACTTCAGGGGATGGTTAATATTGTCAAAGCATACTCAGCTCTGGTGAGACCCCACCGGGAGGAGTGCATCCAGTTCTGGAGCCCCTATTCCAAGAGGGATCTGGAGGTGCTGGAAGGTGTCCAGAGAAGGGCCATGAGGATGAGCAGAGGGCTGCAGCACCTCTCCTATGAGGACAGACTGAAGGAGTTGGGGCTGTTCAGCCTGGAGAAGAGAAGGCTCCTTATTGTGGCCTTCCAGTATCTGAAGAGGGCCTACAAGAAGGCTGGGGAGGGACTTCTCAGGCTATCAGATAGTGATAGGACTAGGGGGAATGGAATGAAGCTGGAGGTGGGGAGATTCAGGCTGGACGTGAAGAGGAAGTTCTTCAGCATGAGAGTGGTGAAGCCCTGGAATGGGTTGTCCAGGGAGGTGGTTGAGGCCCCATCCCTGGAGGTGTTTAAGCCCAGGCTGGATGAGGCTCTGGCCAGGCTGATCTAGTGTGGGGTGTCCCTGCCCATGGCAGGGGGGTTGGAACTAGCTGATCCTTGTGGTCCCTTCCAACCCTGACTGATACTATGATACTATGATAAGGCTTGCTGTCAATGAACAGGCTTAGATTGATTCTGTCGTGCTTCATTTTCACTTTTAGAAATGTTATTTGACTTTTTATCAGACAACTAGGCAGATTAAAGGATGTTGAAAAATAATGCAATATATTTGTGTTTGTTAAAAGTTGTGTTCAATAACAAACTAATTTATGTAAAACTCCAGCCAAACCTTTATCTCCAGAACTTGTTTCCTTCATTCCTTCCTTTACTTCTTAAGTTCATTCTCTCTCTCACCTCCTCTCACTTTCTTTTTATTTGAAATATCAGCACTTCTACCTGATCTTGACATCCAGTTTATCAAAGCTAGAAACTGTAGCAGCAGGTCTGCATGACAGACCTGAAGGTTTGATGCTATTAGTGGCTCTTAGCTAACTATTCCCTAAATGCTACAGGCATGAAAAGGATGCTCTAAATTACATCACATGAAGCAGCATACTGGAAAATTACCAAGATTACTCAGCAGTTTCATCTTAGGAGATCCACCTGTTGCTAGAGCAGAAAAAGCCTTTAATCATCTTTTTCCAGCAAAGACACAGGGTTGAAGGACAGAGGATGACAATGTATTTCCTTAGTTGAATTAATCTACTGTCTACTTGGACAGAAAGTGCATTCAGGAATTACTTAAATCAGGAAAACACTACAGGAGCTATAAAGAATTTTAAGAATAAGCATCTCAAACCCTTAGAGTAAGCCCTCCTGAAAACTTATAATAGCATCCCATTACCTAGTCACAGGGGCTGAAATTTCCTTGAGAGTTGAGTGCTCTTTGAGGTCTCAAGAGGACTGAACTACCTGAATGCTTTTTCAGATACTCATCCAATGGCTGTGTAGCTGAAGCGAGGTGCAGCCTTAGCCCCAAGATATACTAAAGGCCTGCACATGAACCCATTCCACCCTTCAAGGCAGTCTAATAAAAGTGAGCAAAGACTGACAGAGCACTTAGGAGCTTCCACTGCCCAGGCATGGGAGATGATAAGCAGGGAGAGTGGCTCATTCCTCTGATCCAGGGATCCATCCTTAAAAGCCCCTGAAATCATGTAAGGGAGGTAAATACAGTTTTCCCTCTTGTAGGCCTATTCAGTGGACCATCAGTAGGTCTGACTGGAATGTTTGAGGTGTGAGTCTGTGAACTTCAGTTTTGAGGTTTCTCCTGTGAGAACTTGTGAAAGAAAAGGAAATTCCATGCACCTCTTTGAGACCCTGATAGCCTCTGCTGGAAAAGAGATCCTCCCTCAAGGATAACTCAAGAATTTGTTAAGTCCTCTCCTGCAGCCAAGTATTAAATCATCTTTGAAAAATACTTTGTTATGAACCTTTTGTATGATTCTTTTAGTTTTATTAAAATACAGTATGCCACTGATTTAGCAAACTGATGAGCTTTTTGAAAGTGTCATTCTTCAGCTGAAAGGGTTAGTTTATCAAGGTATTTATTTGTATGAACATCTACTAGCAGATACCATTTAGGCCACTCCGTTATCTACGCAGTCAACTTGCAGGTGGACTCAACCCCTTAAACATTAGGTAATGTTAATCAACCCTTAAAAGGTGATAAGGTATATTTAAGTATATAATGGTGTGTGTATGTATATATATATATATAGAAATATATATAATGTTAATTTGGAGTTTCTCTCTTTCCATGACCATGTTCAAAAAGTGATTGGAAGTGGCATTTGAAGCCATGGTTTAGTAGTCACAAGGTGTAGGGTGGCAGGTTGGACTTGATGATCTTTGAGGTCTTTTCCAACCTTATTGATTCTATGATTCTATGATTTCCCTTATTCATATCAAGTTTTGAAATAACACACCCCACCCACCCCCAAATTCCTAGCAGTGGCTTGTCGGGGACTGTGTCCCCTGGACTGAATGATTGAAGATGAGAAACTGCAAGGAGAAGATGAAATGGGAGCCACCTGTTGATGGCTTAACAAGTAGCTCCAATAGATGAGATAAGGGTCAGCTGTGCTACCCTAATAAGTATCACCAGCCAGTAAGAAGAGGAGGTCGATTAACCACTCCCCTGCAGCCACTCCAAGGAGAGAGCAATGAATGTGAGCTGCCATGAAGGCAGTCGTCAGTCTGATGGGCTTGCTGCGGCAGGTAGGAGCTCTTGACCTGGGCGCTCCCTACCCCCCTGCTTGAATTCCACCCTCGTCGCTGTGGGTGCTGCGGGCACCCTACTGCGACAAAAGCTGACAGAAAACATAAGGAAATTTGCTGTAATTTTGATAATTCAAAATAGTATCCATCAAGCCAATTTAATTGTAAGGAATACTGCAGAAAGAGCAGAGCATCAGATAACTAGGGGTTGCTTCTAGCAACATTTCATAGTGAGTTTACTAAAGCAGACACTATACATTTCTGTATGAAATGCAGCTTAAAATACACACAGCCTATTGACTACTGACTTGCTGTGGAAAGACTACACCTGAGAATATATTCCAAAGAGGTGCATATATACATAAGTACAAGAGGACACAGTCTCAGGCTGTGCCAGGGGAGGTTTAGACTGGATGTTAGGAGGAAGTTCTATACAGAGAGAGTGATTGCCCATTGGAATGGGCTGCCCAGGGAGGTGGTGGAGTCACCATCATTGGAGGTGTTCAGGAGGAGACTTGATGGGGTATTGGTGCCATGATCTAGTTGTTTAGGTGGGTTGGATTGGTTGATAGGTTGGACATGATGATCTTGAAGGTCTCTTCCAACCTGGATTTATTTATTGTATTGTATTGCATGAGTATTTCTACAGCAATGAGTTTTCCTGCAGAAAATGTTTTCCACTCTCCACTCTTTAGCCAAAAACCAGCAACATCCTACAAGATTTAATGGTGTAAAATATTTGAAGTAAAGCTATTACTGAATAGTAATAGTAAGTGAACATAGCTGAAGACAAGTATGTGACCATTTTAGGCTGTGCCTTTAAGAAAGGGACAGTTCACACTGGAACGCTCTGGCTGAATGCTTTGAAAACAAAGATAAAGTCTAAACGAATTTCACTGGTAGATTGGTAGAATGCAACTTTAAATTTTTAGCTTTAGTTCAGTTTGAATCTCAGTCAGTTCAGTATGTCTGTCTGTCTCAGTTCCTCTGAACAGCTGCTGCTTTTCCTCTGGGCTGGATGGAGTTGGCCTTGAACTAACTGAGCTAACAGATAAGAAACTAATTCTTGCATACACTTTGAGCTAACAGAATTTCCTCCTTAATAATTACCTTTTCTCTCTCTAACCCTTTTTGGGAAGAAAAGGAAGGGAGGGGGAGTATAGTTGGGGGGAACCCTTCTGGCTGGAGGAGAGAAAGGTCTTTTCTGTGTTATGTTCTTTGCTGTATGTTTCTGTATATATTGTGAATACTGTGTATTGTGTACATAATCACTGCATCTCATCCTGCTTGTAAATATAGCTTGTCCATTTTCACTTCTCTGAGTTAGCCATGGTTTCTTTGTGTGTGTGGGAGAACTGAACCTCTCACCACCACAAAGTATTTCTAATCTTTGTGTTGGGTTGGTGGTTTTTTTGCAACATGTTAGCTATTTTTAACAGATATTTTGATAACATCTTATTTGCAACTTGGACTACATGCTGAAATCTTTGGGCTGCATGTAGGGAGTTGGCAACCCTGACTGTGCAGTGAGTAAGCAGCTTGCTTTGGTGTATTTGAGTTTGTCCGTGTGGTTGGACTTGAAGACTGGAAGGCCAATACCAGGACTGAGGCCCTTGTGACACTCACAAAACACTTTGCCCTCAGAGCTTCTTGTAAAATCTTCAAGGGGCATACTCTCTTCTGGAAGGTTACCTGTCTTAATGACACTGGTACACTCCTCAATTCAGCAAGATACACAAAATTCATGGTTCCTCACCCAGGCAAAGGGCCAAATCCAGCAGACACGTTCCAGCTATGGTTGAATCCTTACAAAAATAGGCAGGACTAGCAAATGTAGCCTCCTTTAGACAGTGTACAGGATTTAATATCTAATTCACAGAATTAAAAAAATATAACCAAGTTTTTACTAAGACTGCTAGCATACAGCAAGAGCAAATGAAGGGCAATACTAATTGCCTAAAATACTAAGTAGGTGACACAGAGGTAATTTACCTGGAGAAGGAATTAGTAAACAAAACCATAACACTTAGGAGTAAATCTAAGAATGGGGTACTGATTGACAGCTGGCTGAACAGGAGCCAGCAGTGTACCCAAGTGGCCAAGAAGGCCAATGGCATCCTGGCCTGCATCAGGAATAGTGTGGCCAGCAGGAGCAGGGAAGTCATTGTGCCCCTGTACTCAGCACTGGTGTGGTGGGTTGAGAAAGTTCCCTCCCCACACACAAGGAAAGAAACCACAGCTTGAGTCCTGTGTCCAGTTCTGGGCTCCTCAATTGAAGAAGGACATTGAGACTCTTGAACATGTCCAGAGAAGGGCAATGAGCACAGCCCTGTGAGGAGAGGCTGAGGGATCTGGGGGTGTTAAGCCTGGAGAAGAGGAGGCTCAGGGAAGACCTCCTTGCTCTCTACAACTACCTGAAGGGAGGTTGTAGCCAGGGGGGGTTGGTCTCTTCTCCTGGGCAAACAGCACCAGAACAAGAGGACACAGTCTCAAGCCATGCCAGGGAAAGTTTAGGCTGGAGGTGAGGAGAAAGTTCTTCCCAGAAAGAGGAATTGGCCATTGGAATGTGCTGCCCAGGGAGGTGGTGGAGTCACTGTCCCTGGAGGTGTTGAAAAAGGGATTGGATGAGACACTTGAAGCCATGGTTTAGTAGTCTTGAGGTGTTGGGTGAGAGGTTGGACTTGATGATCTCTGAGGTCTTATCCAACCTTATTGATTCTATGATCCTCCCTTTGAGGATAATGAGACAACAAATTCAGAATGCATTTACCAAGCTACTGGGAGAGTGGGAAACAAGAGTCTGCTGCCTAAAATAAGAGGCTAAGCCACTTCTGTTTACATAGATTTTAACATCTCTGATAGAAACAAGGCCTCTGTTTTACAACTGGATTAGCTGATGTGAATCTGGCTGCATCTGTGCAGCATCACTGTAGCAAGTGGATGACTAATCATGGCAGTGGACTTGGTTTCCAGGCTGGGTTTTGAGATGGACACCTGATCAAATAGCCATGTATGTGCATGCCCATGAGCAATCTTAGCCCATTCGTTACACTGCGAATGCAGCCACACCACTTGTGAAATTTCCCTCATCTTCAGCAAAGCTGAAGAAAAAGTAAATATTAGAGCCCTCAAAATGCATTTCCTATGTAACTGTACAGATTGGGGTATGCTGGGTGAGGAATGGAATGGACCAGGATGGAAAATCATATATAGAATGACAGGCTGAAGAAAATGAAATCTGTTTCAGAGGAAAATGAAACCTAGAGCAAACAACTGTAACTTTTCCACAGAAAATGGGAGAGGAGAAAGCAGGAACAGTTTCAGCCTTACAAATGCTCATCTGCTCTGCATTCAGAGTATCTGAAAAAGATGCCATAATTAAAAAATCCTTTGGAACAGAATTGACACTGTTTTGCTTATTGCACTGTTGGTGATGTCAGCTAAATAACTTAATTTTTCATAACATCTCATTAGCCACTTGAAATGTTGAATGGTGGGAACAATTAAAACTGGAAGGGAGGACAAAAACCCCTTTTGATTCAACTAAGTAATCAGAAATCCACCTGAAAAGTAGCAGTTGCTCACTTGTTTGTCAGTGTAATGCAGCTGTGTAAATGGTTTTACTTGCAACCTGAGGCTTTCCTGACTGTTTGTTTGGCTGATTGTTGGGTTGGTTTTTTGTATTTGTGCTAGCTTTGCTTAATGAAAATACCAGAATAGAGGGATTTTTAACTTGTTCTTTTTTAACCTCACACGCTGAGCTGAGAACACCTACGATATTTTATGCAAGTTTTGGCTGTTATTAATGTCATCTAGACAAAAAGCAGGAGGATGGCATTATTTTGTTACTGTGAAATGTTTCTAAATGTACCTTGTGGATTCATATAACCGTAGGATGGTATGTCTGCTGATGACTCATGCTGACTCACCCACCCAGCCAGAATTTACTGAGCTTTCTCCTGTGCCCACACACAGTGATATGATTTCCAGTCTGAGTGAATTCTTTAAAATTTAATTTAGTGGGCTTTAACTACAGAGACAGATACACTTCTTCAGTGGTCGCTTCAACCTGTATTTATGTCATACTAAATGTGTGTGCAGATCATGTTTTGCAGGATCCTTTGAAATACATTTTTAAAATAACGTGGATGAGTGCAGCTGTACTTTCTGAATACGAAGGTCTGTCTGAAAACACTGTAGGTATAGAGAAGCAGTGATAATTTGCTGATACCAGGGACCTAAAGGCCTAACATCATCATCGCTGCCTTTTTGGTACGGCTATAGCAGCAGTGCACATGGGCCTCAGCTGCAGTGAGTCCCTAGGCTTAGGCAATGAATAATTAATGGCAAGACAGACTGACCTGATTCTGGTTTTATTTTTTATGACTAAAAATCTTATATTACCCCACTGAAGCCAACAGAATTAAGCAGTACAAAACTGGGTGTGAAAGCAATTCTGTCCTGTCCTCTAAATCTGAAAGTGCTGGATGAGTGGACACTTCATCTCCTGTGGTTTCTGCTTCTCTGACTTCTTGTACTTTGGGTATATGGTCCTTTGTTTTTCTTTTGCAAAAAAAACCAACCACCCAGACTTAAGTCTTTACTCACACCTTCATGCCTGCATCATTGTTCACATAAAGCTTTATTGTAATTCTGTCACTAGAATTCAGAAGTTGTTGGAGTTAAACATGCTTGAAAACAGTATAATTTTGTTTTGTTACTTCAAGCCTCAGCAGTCATTAAGAAACTGTATGTAATGGGGATTGATACAAGGAGAACCACATAGCTGTATGGCAAGGTTTAAATAAAAGCTGAAATAGGTGTTTCTACCTCAGTGCACATATCTTCTGCCTACTAAGGCTCCTTCCCTTGCTGTTGCACTGCCAGTGTCATGGAAGGGCTAAACAGCCCCAGTGCTAACCCAGACAGACCCTCATGTGTCTAGACATGGGCCCCCTCTTCCCGCTCCTCCCCGCAGAAAGTTGGAATAACGCAGGAAAAGGAACAAAGGGGACAGGACCTTGTGTGTCTGGTAAATAACTCTCCTTCTGGGCTAAGGGCACATGGACTGGCCACTGCTCCTGCCTGACCAGGCCTATGGTTCTGCCTTTTATGGCCACAGCCTGGCAGAACCCCTTCTCATTGGGTAACTGTGTGCTGGCTTCAGTTGCCCTGTTGGCCCAATTGGATCTCGGGCAAGATACATATATATACAGACTGATGTCTAGTTGTCTTGCCTTGCTTAAACCTGTCTTAAACCTGTTGCCTCGAGTTGCATTGCCTCGAGTGCCTGGTTCAGAGCCTGGGATAAAGCCATGAGCCTACACACTGCTAGCTAAGAGAGAAGCCACAAACCTTGGAGCCAGAGCCAAGCCTGCTTCCCTTGCAACTAGAATTTCCCCATGCCTCCGTTTCCCCAGGACAAAGCAAGGGCCCTTCGCGAGAGGCGTTGTAACCAGCCCGCCATCGCTGAAGCCAGACCAGCCATCGAGCCTGAGTGGCCTTCCTGCCGGCAACCCGCTGTTCCTGACGCATGAGAGAGCCCCAAAGCCTCAACAGCTAGTAGCAGCAGCACTCCCCACTGGGGTGGAACCAGCTGTGAGTAATTAATGCATTGCCTCTTTGGCTTAACAGTTCTTGCTGGGTCTCCCCTTGTGTGGTCGACGCCATTTCGCTCCTGGGGGTATTCTCTTTCTGACATTTCCTCCTGGTTTGCATAAAATAGTTAAAATGGTTATAGTTGCCTGAATACTGTACGCTCCCATTGAAAATATAGATTGTAACCATACATCAAACCTATTTAATAAGCTTTGGCAATTTTGCATAGTAAGGTTATTGATATTTTTATGCATATTTGCCATATAGTTTCTAAATTAAGAACAATATATTCCTTAACACAGTCACAGTCTACATTTCATCTGAGGCCATCCACAATTTCTGTCAAACAGGCATGCACAAAGGACTCTGTCCTGCTGAACTCCTGTCACATGCTGTGTGGGAGAGATGACCTTTTTTGAGATGCCACATCTTTCTTTAAGTGATAGAAGAAAGCCATGTACTGCAGTCCAGCCTTTGCTGCTGAACAGATCAATTTCCTGAATGTGTTATAATTACTGAATATATACAACAGGTTGCTTACAGCAAGTTTCCCATGCTGAAGAGATGAATGCCCAAGAAATACAGTAGCTGAGAGTAGACTAGTATTGCCAAGTAACTCAGACAGCTCACTGCTGGTCATCATCTTTCCACGTGTGGTGCCACAGACCTGCACAGAGAAAAGAGTGATTACTGGATTAATTGTTCTGACAGTAGCTCCTTTCTAAAAGCTGTCTTTCTCAAGGGACTCTGGTCCTTCCCATGTTTTATTGCTGAGCAGGGAAAGGGCCTCTGGAAGTAGGCTTCTGCCACAACCAGGGCAAGTCATCTTGCCTACAGCCTATTTTAGTGGGCCACAGATGGAATAAATAAACCTGGAACTCATAGCCACTGGAGACTGAATGCCCCTGCCCTTTCTGATGTCTGCAAACACTGTATTTTCCGTTCTTACACTCCTGAGTTGCAGAAAGTGTGGCGATGGTGCAATGGCGATGTGCTAGTCATTGAAAGAAGTGACATTCTTTGCAAGGAGTGAAAACTCCCAAGCCCCATCCAGCAATCTCATACACTGCTGGCATCCAGTTTGAAGCCTCTTACTGTGATAGGACAGCGCCAGCCACGTGTTTTGGCAGTGTCCACTCTGTACTTACCTTTGCACTTATTATACTTCAGCTGTGGAGCCTCTCTTAATGATCTGTTTTTCAATCACTTCATGAGAAAGCTGATATTGCAGAGCTCTGTACAGTACTGCTCCACAGAGCCGGTTGTCATTCTTTCTTTTCCAGCTTACAGAATTTTGCTGTCCTTACACCCTTTTGCAATGGAATGTAGTATTTACATTTCTTGAATATTTTTCCAGATGTAAGATACTCACAAGGCTGATCCTGGCAGACATACACTCTGTGATTCCCTATGGTACTCTCACTTGACTGTCTTGGAGTTACACCTACTCTGCCTCACTCCTCCTTCCCTGTGATGCATTCTGTACTTAGTAGTGCAGGAGCACTGTGTAACCTCCAAAAGATTTAATCTCAGTGGGGCACCTGAAATTGTGCAATCTCATGTGTTAAATAAGTACATCACTGGAAAGACTTCTCCCCATAGTGTAACACTGGCTGTTGCTATTTGTTGAGACATGTCCCAGTTTCCCACATTTCTCCTGGGTGGTGGGTATCCTATAGGTATGTGTGCCAACTGATTTATTTGGCCTCGAAGCTTCTTCAGACATAATGTGCATGGTTACTAGGCAAAATTAAGTAAGGAAAAGAAGATTACACTAGCAAAGCAAGGCTTAGGTTGATTACAAAATGTAAACAAACTTAAACACAAACAAAAAGCACAGAAGCAAGAAAATCTAATTTCCATAGGTACCTTGTTCTGACAGTCACTCAGAGCTTGCCTTTGGGAGCCAAGTTACCAGTATAGCCACACTTTAGGATGTACTTGTTGGTTGGGGGTTTGCCTGCCTCTGCCCAAACTATGAGGGACTTTGCCATCGCAGCAGAGGGTAAACCTAAGAACATTTCTTTGGACCACTTCCCTTCCCTTGCTTCCTTCAATTTAAGGAAAATTCTAAGGTATTGTATAGTAGTTTTGATCAACCTGACCTGTTTACATTCATGCGAGTGAAATCTGCTTACACTTGTTTCAAATGGAATCATCTTTCATATGCAGTGATCCTCTGACACACTGATTTCCAAACTTAATTACCTCCTGCTCAGAAAGGCAGGTGAATTCTTACAAGGACTGGCTGAGGGAACTGGAGTTGTTCAGTTCAGACAGGGGGCTCAGAGGAGACTTTACTGCTCTCTACAACTACCTAAAAGGAGGTGGTAGCAAGGTGTCTTCTCCCAAGTAATAAGTGATGGGACAAGAAGAGATGGTCTCAAGTTGTGCCAGGGGAGGTTTAGGTTGGTTATTAGGCAAAATTTCTTCACTGAAAGATTTGTCAAGCATTGTAACAGGCTGCAAGGGAAGCGATTGAGTCAGCATGCCAGGGAGGTATTTAAAAGACATGTAGATGTGGCACTTAGGGACACGGCTTAGTGGTTGACTTGGATATGCTAGGGTAATGGTTGGACTCAATGATTTTAAAGGTATTTTCTGACCTAAACAAATCTATGATTCTCTGAATTATAATCTGGTTTGGGTCTTCATTTCCCAGGCAATATATGGATGGACCACTAGCTGGATACAGAACTGGCTTGACAGCCGCACCCAAATAGTGGCTGTCAATGGCTCCATGTCCCAGTGGAGGCCAGGGACAAGTGGAGTCCCTCAGGGATCAGTCCTGGGACCAGGCTTGTTCAACATCTTTGTGGGTGCCATGGACAGTGGCATTGAGTGCACCCTCAGCAAGTTTGCTGATGACACCAAGCTGTGTGGTGCAGCAGACAGCTGGAGGGAAGGGATGCCATCCAGAGGGACCTGGACAGGCTGGAGAGGTGGGCACAGGCCAACCTCATGAGCTTCAACAAGACCAAGTGCAGGGTCCTGCAGCTGGGTCGAGGCAATCCCAGCCACAAATCCAGGCTGGGCAGGGACTGGCTGGAGAGCAGCCCTGAGGAGAGAGACTTGGGGGTGCTGGTGGACGAGAAGCTCAACAGGAGCTCTCAGTGTGCACTTGCAGCCCGGAAAGCCAATCAGAGCCTGGGCTGCATCAGGAGAAGTGTGGCCAGCAGGTCAAGGGAGGTGATTCTCCCCCTCTACTCAGCTCTGCTGAGACCCCACCTGGAGTACTGCCTCCAGTTCTGGAGCCCCTATTCCAAGAGGGATCTGGAGGTGCTGGAAGGTGTCCAGAGAAGGGCCACGAGGATGAGCAGAGGGCTGGAGCACCTCTCCTATGAGGACAGACTGAAAGAATTGGGGCTGTTCAGTCTGGAGAAGAGAAGGCTCCCAGGTGACCTAATTATGGCCTTCTAGTATCTGAAGGGGGCCTACAGGAAGGCTGGGGAGGGACTTCCCAGGCTATCAGGTAGTGACAGGACTGGGGGGAATGGAATGAAGCTGGAGGTGGGGAGATTCAGGCTGGACATGAGGAGGAAGTTCTTCAGCATGAGAGTGGTGAAGCCCTGGAATGGCTTATCCAGGGAGGTGGTTGAGGGCTCTGGCCATCCTGATCTAGTGTGGGGTGTCCCTGCCCATGGCAGGGGGGTTGGAACTAGATGATCCTTGTGGTCCCTTCCAACCCTGACTGATACTACGATAACTTCTTCTATGAACCATTCTTCATGGCTTTCAAACACCTTATAAATTACAGTTAACAGAACTGTCAGCTGTACATCCCACCCTAACTGTGCAGCTTGTGAAAAATGGATTACTTTATTTGTAGGATTCTTAGAAGATATGTCACTAATAGTAATGATCCGTTAGGGTTGTGAGCATTTTCTCAAATAATTATCATTCCTCTTACTTTCTCCCTTTAGCATATCAGAGGCTTTACAACTATCATAGTAACCTTCAACTCTAATTCCCTTAGCCATTTATAGATATCCCAGCAAATTCTTTGTGTGATTTATTCTGGAGTTTCTTGAGGGTGAGTGGGCTAATCGGAGGTCTTCTGCTCTGCCCCAACACTTTCAGAAACACTGCTTTTAAACTGCCAACTCCTATCACCAAGACTTTAGGTTTGTTCCATTTTTGTACTGCAGAGTGCAAAATTCATGAACCTGCTGAACATTTACATTTAAAAGCCAGTGTCCTCTTGCCACCAGCTTTAGATTATCCTTGAAATTAGAAAATATCTTCTAATCATTTGAAATACACTTTTTCCGAGTTGGGTGACAAGTAGCTTATTAAAAGGGTATGCTTTATACATTTCACAGACTATGTAGTCTTCCTGTTGGCAAAAAGCACGCTTGCAACACGCTTATTTTAACTAGCACTCCTTTGGTGGAGTGTGGGAACAGAGTTCATCACATCTGTTGTGCAGAGAGACAACATGGCTGCTCTTATACTTCGATAACTGCAAGTGCTAATGTATGATTGCATTTCAATATCATCACTAGATTTTATTTTTCCTTGGGGGGGGGGGGGGTTAGTCCTCTGTTTCTTACCTGGCTTGTATCCTTGCAAAGATTAGTGGCACTGTGGCTTCAGCAGAGCTGAACCCAAGCTGTGATCATGATGCTAGTTTCCCTTTGTTAAACAGGAGAGAGTGCCTCAAAGGAAGTACACAGCATACTCTGTGTTGACACTATTATTATTATGGTTGGCATATTTTGATCATCTTATTTTCCCTTTGATACTGATGTACAGTAAAGTGTGAACATTATCTTTAAGCTGCAATCTGATTTTACTGAGCTTTAAGTGCAGTGGAGGGCAGTGGATTTTCTCTTCAGCAGCAATGCGAACAGCAGGAGCTCTGAAAATTGTAGTGGCAACAGCAGCTTCTGTTGTGACAGTTCTCTCACAGGTCACCATGGTGAGAATCTATCTGAGCAGGTTTGTGGGTTTGGGTTTTTTCCTGCCCAGATGATAATATAATTTCCAGAAGCCAGAATAGCTTATATAAATTAATACCCTTGTCATTAATAATCTCCACATGGATATGCCAGTAAGAAACACACACATTTTCTAGGAAAGATTTCATCACTATGCAGAGAAAGATTTAACAATACTTTCAAAACTAAATGTAATGTGTTTACCTTAAAACAACTATCCTGTCTGCTAGTGTATAATTGGGGGGAAAAACCCTACCATTAGCTGGAGAAAAAAAAAAACACCTTAATAAATAACAACATTGAATAGGATAGAGTAGAATAAACCAGCTTGGAAGAGACTTTCAAGATCATTGTGTCCAACCTATCACCCAACACCACCTAATCAACTAAACCATGGCACCAAGCACCCATCCAGTCTCCTCCTAAACACCTCCAATGATGGCGACTCCACCACCTCCCCAGGCAGCCCATTCCAATGGGCAATCACTCTCTCTATGAAGAATTTCTTGCTAACATCCAGCCTAAACCTCCCCTGGTGCAGCTTGAGACTGTGTCCTCTTGTTCTGGTGCTGCCTGCCTGGGAGAAGAGACCAACCTCCTCCTGTCTACAACATCCTTTCAGGTAGTTGTAGAGAGCAAGAAGGTCTCCCCTAAGCCTCCTCTTCTCCAGACTAAGCAACCCCAGCTCCCTCAGCCTCTCCTTATAGGGCTGTGCTCCAAACCCCTCCCCAGCTTTGTTGCCCTTCTCTGGACACCTTCCAGCAAGTCAACATTGAACCTAGTCTACATTCTGCTTTGCTTTTCTTTGTGAAGTTTCATTACATGCTTGTATGTTTTGCCATTTTAAAAGTTAATTTTTGAACTGTGGATACTGCAAGACAATGCAGGAGCCATAGCTGGATATAGCATGTAGGAGCCTAAGCTCTTTTCTCAGAGCTCAGAATTGAAATGGCTGCAGAGCGACAAAGGGTCTAACATGGGCTACTTTGATGGCCAGGGGTAACACCTATCAAACCACTCTACAGAAATGCAGAGAAGGAAGGATTTCTTTTTTTGAGGATCTCTCTCTGGAGTCAGTGATAGTGCTATTGCCAATCATGCTTATTAGCTTTACTTCACAGCAAGCTGGTGTGCAGCCTGCTGATCCTATTGGATGGATTTGCTACTAGTGACTCTCCTTAACTGAGTCACCACCAAGTGTTTCCATGAGCAAGCTTACAACTAGTCACATCTGCAGCAATGGCCTGCTGGGGTTGTGCACCACTGGAATGGATACCAGACAGCACTGCTTAGAAGCTGTAAGAGGCACTTCCCTTGCTGTGGGCTTAGGCTTACCTTTTTTTCTGGTTTGGTTTGGTTTATTGCCACCTTTCCTTTCTGCTTAAGCTGCTATTCAACATTTGCATACATCTATAAACTACTCAGCAACCCCTGCTGTAGTTCATTTCTTTAGGAAAAGGTTCAGTGATGTACTGGGCACCCATGAAGTTTGTCAGAAGACCACCATTCCCCCCCCTTAGTCTTAAAAAAAAACCCAAACCCCAAACCCAACCCAACCACCAGCAACATAAAAAACCTTAGCACAACCCTATACACATGCTGGTGTTTCCTCCTCAGAAGGATGATGAGTCACATCCATTACAGTTTAACAGTTCAGCTGATCTTAACAGAACACCCTCACCAGAAACATCCTTGAATAATACAAAGCACTCATATAGATTAGATTTCTTCTGCCTGATGTGTTGCCCCATTATAGACAGCTTCTCTACCCATGTGTAGATGAGAACAGCATGTGTTACAAGCCCCCTCTCTCAGTGGGGCTCACAAGCTGTTATTTTCCCTGAACAATGAAGAGCAAAAGAAATGATGGTGAATGGAAATGTGGGAGAGTATTTTTACAGCATCACTGATATTATGAAGCAACCTTTGCCACTCTCCCAGGCAATCCCGTCTCATAGTTAAGGTAAGAAAGGGTTGCACGGTGAATTGACAGTAATCATAATTCCATATAAAGTAAGAAAATACCACAAAGATTAAGTATGAAGCTGCTAACTTCTTGTCATTAGATTACTATTAGAGGTGTGCTTAGGACAAAAGGGTAAGTGGGCATGAGAAGGTAGCAATGCAATCATCAACAGCAGTGCATCTCAGCTAACAGCCTCATATGTAGATTACAAATGTTTCAGATTTTTTTTTTCCTTTTTGAGTCTTTATTCTTGGATTTTCAATAGAATGTTCTGTACTGTGTAACATTGTACCAATACAGCATTTGAAAGGTCTTTGAAAGTTTAAGTTCCCTTAAAATACTTCAAACGTTAGGAAAAGTAATCTACAGTCCAGAGAGCAAGTGAAGAACAACGCAGGGCAGTAATAGCGATGCAGGCATATCACAGGGTGGGTGAGAGTCATCTAAGCAAACTGATATTCTAACACAAAAATAAAACTCTAGGCTGCAAAAGTAGACATCTCAACAAAAAGTTAACAAAACTAACACTTCTAGCCTCCCATGCTACCTACAATGCTGCATTGAGTTCAGTGCTTCTCAGTAGCATGGAGAAAACGTTTGAATGCATGCTCACAAGCGATTGGGTTACTGAAGAAAATGATTGCTTACTAGCTAGGATGCTATAGCAGCACATAGCAGCTTAAACTAACACGTTTTCCTGCAGCAGCCAGACAAGCTGGGTGCATGCACACAGGCAGTTATTATAGCTTGTCTGTAGAGTAGTAACTTACTAAGCCATGCTAAGTCAAGGCTTAATTACAAACTGGCTTGACAGCTTGTGGCTCTCTGTCCCTACCCAATTTAACAACATGAACAAAGCTCAAATGAAGGCAATAGAAATAATCTTGGCACATCAGCTCCCTCAGTTTGTTACCTCTCAAAGTCAGCTCATGGCTGCCTGTGTGGAGCATCAAATGAGTACTTCCACACTGCCAATTAAAGTGCCTGTGTAAAGGCACTTAACCTGTTGCCTAGCCATGCTTAAGATTGCATTTGTCATTCTAATGCTGCAAATGAGTGGCATTTTGTGTCATGCTGTGATATACTAGAATCTTCTGTCTATCTTCATCACTTTTTGAAGCAATGAGCTCCCAGCTGCTAGAGGAAATTTCTGATATTAATCCCCAAAGGTCTTGCTTTTATATTCTTAACTACACTTTTATTTCTCCATGAGTTTCTGTATGGTTTCCCGGTTCTTCTAACTGTTAGTATCTCTAAGCACTGCATCATTTACAAGTTTACTTTCCACCATCTTCTTGTGTCAGTGTCTTTAAGGAAATATCTAATAGGTTTAAGCTCAAAACTCACCTTGGCTGGGGGCCAGGAGTGCAAAGAGAACAGCCTTTACTTGTATACTTCACCTCTGATCATTACAGAGTCTGGTATTCCTCTGCTAATTCCCACCATCTCCTCCTTTATATAGAAGCTGAATGATATTATAGAAGATACATATTAGGTTGATCTGGTAAGGTCCACCTTTCATACACAAGCATTTTCTCATTATCTGCTATACTTACTCCAAAAAGCTTTCCATGAGACACGTCATTTGACATTCTTTTCTGACTTCTGGAATGGGCATTACCTGTTCTTTCTGCCCAGAGAATGCTGACTGTGTTTTATTTTCAGCTCATATATGATACTAGCAGTTCCTTTTCCCTCCTATTAGCCATCCTGCCCTCTAATTTTGTGTTCAAAATCACCTTCTTTACTGATAATTGATACAAAGCATACATTTAGTTATAGAATCAGATACAGACTATCTCTAAAACCCACTTCTTCTTCACCAGAAACCAACATCACTTCTTTCTTACAATATAACGTCACAGGTGGATAACATCTTGATATTTTTCCACATATCAAACATAAGATCTAAATTAACTTGATTTTCCAGTTAAATTCTCCATTCACTCTCACCTTTACTCATGTTTGAGATCTTTGCTGAACCAGACCTTTGTTTCTGTTTTGCTATACACTCTCAGCTTATAATTCTGACCTCTTTCTTGATGTCATTTCTCTTCCACCTATGCCTGGAAGCCTCTACCTGTAAACTTTTTTGTGAGACATAGAATCCCAATGGAATTAATAATTTTGGTTTTAAGATACCTAAAAATTCTCCCAAATTAAATTTCTGTTTTCATTGTACATGCTGATTTTATTGATGGGTCCCTTCATTAATCACATTAATCTTTGTGAAAGTGAGAATGTTCTACTTTCTTTCATCACACAACTCATGACTACCTGCTCAAGGGTGGTCAGTTATAGTATCATAGTATCAGTCAGGGTTGGAAGGGACCACAAGGGTCATCTAGTTCCAACCCCCCTGCCATGGGCAGGGACACCCCACACTAGATCAGCCTGGCCAGAGCCTCATCCAGCCTGGGCTTAAACACCTCCAGGGATAGGCCCTCAACCACCTCCCTGGACAACCCATTCCAGGGCTTCACCACTCTCATGCTGAAGAACTTCCCCCTCACCTCCAGCCTGAATCTCCCCACCTCCAGCTTCATTCCATTCCCCCTAGTCCTATCACTATCTGATAGCCTGAGAAGTCCCTCTCCAGCCTTCCTGTAGGCCCCCTTCAGATACTGGAAGGCCATAATTAGGTCACCTGGGAGCCTTCTCTTCTCCAGGCTGAACAGCCCCAACTCCTTCAGTCTGTCCTCATAGGAGAGGTGCTCCAGCCCTCTGCTCATCCTCCTGGCCCTTCTCTGGACACCTTCCAGCACCTCCAGATCCCTCTTGGAATAGGGGCTCCAGAACTGGACACAGTACTCCAGGTGGGGTCTCACCAGAGCTGAGTAGAGGGGGAGAATCACCTCCCTTGACCTGCTGGCCACACTTCTCTTGATGCAGCCCAGGCTCTGATTGGCTTTCCGGGCTGCAAGTGCACATTGAGAGCTCCTGGTGAGCTTCTCCTCCCCCAGCACCCCCAAGTCTCTCTCCTCTGGGCTGCTCTCCAGCCAGTCCCTGCCCAGCCTGGATTTGTGGCTGGGATTGCCTCGATCCAGCTGCAGGACCCTGCACTTGGTCTTGTTGAAGCTCCTGAGGTTGGCTTGTGCCCACCTGGCCAGCCTGTCCAGGTCCCTCTGGATGACATCCCTTCCCTCCAGCGTGTTCTTACAATACAATACAATACACCAGGTTGAAAGAGACCTTCAAGATCATCGCTTCCAATGTGTCTGCTGCACCACACAGTCCTTTAAGGACACCTTAAACCATCCAAAAAGCTTCTTGCATGCTCAGTGACAGTTTAGAGAAGGCATTAATGGACTACCACAGTCCAGCATGTGGCCCCAGCTGTGAATAGCATGTGTTTCCCAAACCAGTAACCGCAAATTTGAAACCTCACTGACTAGTTCTTGGTATCAAAGTGGTACCATCTGCGCAATGAGTTTTCTAACCACCTTCTAAATTTCTACCCAGGGGTCTGTAACAATCTTACAGCCTTCTCCTTTCAATACACTCTATAACTATGTTTTTAAAAAAATAAGTTGGAACTAAATTCTGAGCTGGTTTAGTCCCAACCTTTTATTTGCAGAACATTTCTTCCTTGACACAGAATGTTTCTATCCATCTTTACTTGTACGGTTGTGTTTCCCCAGCTGCAAGTCCCTTTTAATCTATGCCTTCAAGCTAGGAACTCCATCAGTTTCCTTTTATCACAAGGGCCTGGAGAAGAGAAGGCTCAGGGGAGACCTTATTGCTCTCTACAACTACCTGAAGGGAGGTTATAGTCAGGTGGGGGTTGGTCTCTTCTCCCAGGCAACCAGCACCAGAACAAGAGGACACAGTCTCAAGCTGCGCCAGGGGAGGTTTTGGCTGGAGGTTAGGAAGAAATTCTACACAGAGGGAGTGATTGCCCATTGGAAAGGGCTGCCTGGGGAGGTGGTGGAGTCACCATCATTGGAGGTGTTCAGGAGGAGACTTGATGGGGTGCTTGGTTGCATGGTTTAGTTGATTAGGTGGTGTTGGATGGTAGGTTGGACACGATGATCTTGAAGGTCTCTTCCAATGTGGTTTATTCTATTCTATGTCCTGAACTGTTCTGTGAAATTCCTCCAATGTTTTATTTTATTTTTTCACAAAATGCTGGAAATAATTCATCCACTTTTCAGTGATTTCATTTTAACAGTTATGTTACTTGGGGTTTGATTTTGTATCTGTGCCTTTTGCTTTGCTACCCATCCCACATTCTTCCTATTCCCCACTGCTGTATCAGCATTTATCTTCCCCTTGTTGAGCACAATCAAGGCAAAATATTACATGAAACTTTCCAAATTTTCTCTACTTATTTCTTAATGCAAAGATGACCTTATTGTCTCTGGTGATTTCCTTCCTTTCTTCACAGATGGTGTAATCCAGAAGGCGTACACAGGGAAGTGGTGAAGAACTTAACTACTGTTGTTTAGTAAATTCATTTCCATGGGAAGTTACTCAGCTGAGAATGAAAGAGGTTGTTTGCTTTGCAAATAAAAAACATTCATGCACCATGAATATTTTCAGTACCCGAAAATGCTTTCTGGTGAAACTAGAGCAGTTGCCATTTGTGCTCAAACCAGTGTGAAGGCCATTTAAAACACTACATGCTTCAGATGAAAAACTAACTTTTTCAAAACCTGAGGTAATAAGGTGAAACAAGGATGTGAAAATGCTGTCAGATCAAGCAGTTTCCCAAAGTTACTGAGATTTTGTCAAGACCTGTTTTACAGCTCATTCATTTGAACGTGAAACAAATGTAATTATTGAGATTCATCAACAGCTGCTTCTGAAAGAAAAAAAATCTGTTCACTAATAGCAATAAAACATACAAAAAGGGGAATTTTAAAAACTCTGTATGGTAAGAACTCACTTTCATTCCTCTTCAGTGCTGTATCACAGTCACAGTGATACAGAGGTTGGAAGAGACCTCAAAGATCATCAAGTCCAACCTGTCACCAAACACCTCATGACTAGACCATGGCACCAACTGCCAATCCAATCCCCTCTTGAACCCCTCCAGGGACAGTGACTCCACCACCTCCCTGGGCAGCACATTCCAATGGCAAATGACTCTCTCCGTGAAGAACTTTCTCCTCACCTCAAGCCTAAACTTCCCCTGGTGCAGCTTGGGACTGTGTCCTCTTGTTCTGGTGCTGGTTGACTGAGAGACCAATTCCCTTCTGACTACAACCCCCCTTCAGGTAGTTGTAGACAGCAATGAGGTCTCCCCTGAGCCTCCTCTTCTCCAGGCTAAGCAACCCCAGCTCCCTCAGCCTCTCCTCACAGGGCTGTGCTCAAGGCCTCTCCCCAGCCTCATTGCCCTTCTCTGGGCACGTTCAAGTGTCTCAATGTCCTTCTTAAATGGAGAGGCCCAGAACTGGACACAGTACTCAAGGTGTATCAACTGAAGCGGTTTGCAAACCGCCGTTATCCTGTTTACTAGTTACCATTTCTATAGTTCACAGTTATTTTCATCACCACTAAGAACCAGAGGGACTTTGCATGTATTAAAAGTGCACACACTTTCAAGCTTGCGCACATTAGTGTTGATCCAACACACCTGTATTCACAAATACCCTGCTTTAGTAACCTTACACAAAGCTTAACTGGAGCCAGCCACAAAAAGGCACAAAATCCCTAGATTAGCCATTAACCCCACATTGCCACATAAAACCATTATTTCACCTACTTATTACTTCACTCACTGCCCCTGCTGCCTCTCGCTGCACACACACACGGCCTCTTGCCACACACACCTCTTGAGCAATACCAGTGTTTAGTTTTAGCCCACATAAACCAGGCAGACATGCACATTTTCTGGTGTTCAGGAATGTGCTGTTGACGTTGGGTTCATGACTCGTGTGCGTGGCGCAGATTTCTAGTTAATCTCTAACATTACGCAGGTTGTGTTTGAGCAGTATTAAGGCACGTGATTTATTACATTAGAGATAATGCAAGGTAAGATTGACTCTTTTTGGAAGTCAATCCAGTAAAGGTTGTCCTGGTAGTAAGGCAACACGAAAAGTATTTCCTTTTTTCTAAATTTGTTATAAAATATGATATGCAATGCATGACATGCAAAATGACAGGTGTAACAACAAAAGTGGTGAATCAAGAAGCAAGGAGAAAGGCAGGGCCAGAGGGTTGGAATGGCAAATGAAAGACTAACTCAATCTTTTCTTCAGTATTTCTGTGCATTTTTGGTTTAGTAGCCACTGTGGGAAGAACAGCTGCAAAAGTAAATTAGATGCAAGGGTCAGAGGCAGCAACTGAGTATACCTTGGTTGCTCTGGGAAAAGTTATCTAATGCTGCCTATGGTGTCTCTCTGGCAGGTAGCCAAGAAGCAAAGTAGAGGCTGTAAACTGAGACTTGATAAAGTTACAGTTCAGCTCTGTACCTGCTGAAATCTGTGAAAGATTTACCATCACTTTTAAGGAGTGACAGGGTCTCAACAAAGTTCCTTGAAATATTCCTCAAAAATCAATTGAAATAAAAACTATTTCAACAGTCCAAGAAGTATCTAGGCAAAACTAATTGTATGCTCATCAACCCAAAGATATAGCAAATTTTAGCCAGATTCATCATTGTTTTAATAATACTTGAGTTTTGTATAAAAGACTATGAGATATAAGCTGGCAGAAAGGCAAAAAAGATCCCTAGCTAGATATATAGATACAGTATCTTGAGTTCCAGATCATGTGGACACTGCAAAGTTAACTGGGTTGATTGGCAGCTGGGTCTGGGCACTTAAATTAGCTTGTCTACAAGCAAGTTTCCTATGACAGAAGACTAACTGCAGTCTCAGTGTTCTGGCTGTTTCTGGACTTGCTCCCAAGGGCCTGTGCTGAGGCAATCTAGATCTCACTCAGCTCTGTCACCTGGTAAAGCTGTGGGAAGCAGCATGATCATGCTGAAGTGACCTTTCTCATCTTCTTATGCAGAGTAGACACACTTGTTCCCACAGAAAGCAAAGCTCCTGCTCTTAGAACTCCAGTTGCATAAGTTACCTGAGCTCAAAGTGCCTCCAGAGCTCTGTGAAGGGATTTTCTAATGTGATTGGTGGCATTGAAGACCTTAAAGCTGAAAGCTGCATAGTATTTTCTGTACTGTGGACATAGTTCTAGAGAACCTGTAAAAATAATCACATCTGGAAGACTGGGAGAGAATTCCAACTCCATAAGGGGAAGTTCCTGCCTTTTCCAGGGCCAGCTCCTTTCCTAATACTCCAGAAAAAGAGAGCTGGATAAATCAAAATGTATGTATCTCGCATTTTGACCCATGATCTCAAGACTTGTTAATTTACATCGATGTGTGCAGGAAAGAAACACACCAACGCAGGGGCACAAGAGTATCAGTAGACTATGATGTAAGAATTTGCTCTTTTTTTAGGCTGGTACACTGAACTTCAGGTGCTTGGGAGTGTAAGACAAGGACTACAGTTCTATACCTATGCCTTCAATGCCTCTTAGCTAATAAGCAAAGACTATAATGTCTAACTGCAGCCAGCAGAACTGCTGTACAGGGCTGCAGCGCAAGGCAGGAGTTGAGTCCCTCTCCAGAGAGATGAGCCTCAGCTGGCTTCAGCCAGCTCGTTGATTGAGAAAAGCAGGAATAGCAAGGGATTATGAAGCATCAGGGAGGTTTCATGTTCCTTCCTGAAAACATTTTGTTTGGGGGCGAGAAATAGGTTGCAGAGTAGGTAAGCCCACGCAGGGTGTGAATTACAACCTCCCACGGGAGGCTCTCGCTACAGCCGGAGAGGCCGACGGCTGCAAGTTGCCCATTCCAGCACTGGCGGCTTCCTCGCAACTGCTGTTACTTTCCAGGCGGCACGTTGTCAGCGGCTCCTGCGCGGTGGCTCGGTTCCCACCCCTTGAGCCCGTGGACCCGGGCCCTGCGGCAGACACGAGTAACTCCGAGAAGCCTTCCTCGGGCACCCCTGGAGTGGTGACCCTACCCTGAGCCACAGCGACGGAAAAAAACGCCAACACTCCTCCAACTTCCTACTTTACTGTGGTAAAAACGGCAGCTACCCTTCCCGAGCCGGCTGCCGGCCACAGCCCCGCCCCCGGGGCGCGAGGCGGCGAGGCTCTCAAAAGCCACCACCAGGCCCTGCCCTTCCGCGACCAGCCCCGCGCTCCCTCATTGGCTAGCGGTGATGTAATCGCGCGCACATACGGGCATTGCTCACCGACCCCCGCGGCAGGCCCGCACCACTCCGCGACCAATCGCCGTGCGGAGCGGCGCCGGGCCGGCACATACTGCGGTTCCACTGGGGACCGCCAGCCCCGCTTTATTGGCATGGGCTACGGCCAATCACGAGAAGGCAACCGTCTCCCGGTTTATGCCCATTTCACGAGACGGAGGCGGGGACGAGTGAGGCTGCGGGAATGGCGGCGATGAGAACCAATGGCCTTCAGGCAAACCGCACCATGAAAGAAAGATGTGGTGGGGGAGGAAGGCTGGGAGAGGCAAAAACTCCTGCGCTCACTGACTGCCGCTTCCATCAGTACTGTCCAGGCTACGAGGCCGGTTAAGAAAAACTATGGAGAAAGACAAGAGCCGGTGCAGTAGTACTTTGATTGACAGGAGCCACGGCCAATAGATCCCAAAGCAACGGGGAAAGGCCCAGTCAGAAAAAGTTTTGGGGCGGGTGAGCTGAGAAGGGCGCGACCAATGACACTAAGATAGGATAAAGTCAGAAGGGCAGACGACCCAATAGCTACCGAGAGGGGACGGGACAAGGATGAGCGACGGCGGCGGTAGCCAGTAGCCTGGGAAGAACACGAAGCAGGGAAAGGCTGCGATGCGATGAGGGCGGGGCTGTGGGCCATGCCCCACCCGCCTCTCCCGGAGCGCTGTGACGTGGGCGGTGGGGAAGGCGGGCCTAGCAGTGGCCTTTGGGACAGGGGCTCCCAACATGTCCGCGCTGCTGGCGGCGCTGAGAGTGCGCGAGCGGGTGGCGACAACGACCGGCGACGGCCAGCGCGGGGCGGCCCGTGCCTGAGGCCGAGCTAGGCCCACCTTCACCCCGTCCAGGCACTGTAGGGCTGCCTGTGGCCTGGACGTCGGAGGACATCGGTGCTCGTCTACCGACAGGTAGAGGGGTCAGGGCTGGCCGGTGGGGTATGGGCGAGCGGGTCGTGTCTGCGCTGGGCTGAGCCGAGTCGGGCAGAGAGGGGAAAGGGACCGAGAAGCCGGGCCTGGCCTGGGCGCGCATGTTACCGAGCGGCAGGGCCTGCGCGTGTGCCGTGTAGAGTCGAGGCTGGCAGCGCTGGCCCAGCGCCGTGGGGTCAGAGGGCCGGCCGGCAGGCAAGGCCTGCTGTGTATGCAATTTCCCTGGAGCAGGCAAGCTCCGCGCAGGCCCGGCCTCCGCGTCTTCCCGCCGTTGGGGAAAAGAAGGCAGAGGGCCGCACTGACATGGTCTCCTGGCGGAGGAGCTGCGTCTACCGGGGTAGTTGCACGGGAGAGGGACGGCGAGGAAGTGGCGGGGAAGGCAAGCCCGCTTTTGTAGCTAGAGATAGGGGTCGGCGGGCTCACCCTCTGTGCGCCACAATGGGGCGGGCCGAGGCGGAGACAGGGGGCTCGGTGGCCCTGGCCCTGCACGCTAGCCGCGGCGTGATGGGTGAGTGAGCGGGCGGGCCGGGTTTCCTGTGAGTAGTGCTGTGTGCGGGGCGGGGAAGGGGCCTAAAGTGGCCGGCGTGCCGGTAGTTGCGTGCGGAACGCGGTTAGGGGGTGGCCGGCGGGTCGAGCGTGTCTGAGCACGTGCATTGGCTGGGGTCGGGGGAGTGGCGGGCCAGGGGCTGGCGGGGTCCGGTGTTTACCGACGGGGTGGAGTGGTGGGAGGTGGCGAGCTACGGGTACGGCCCATGGCGTTGGAGGGAGAAGCTGTCGTTAGGCCTGAGTGCTTGTGACAAGCTGTGTACGAAGGGGATGAAGTCACAGGCACATGGGCAGTGCCTGGGCTCTGAGCGTGCAAGGGAGAAGAAGTTGAACGCAGTTCTTTCTCGTAGTTTGGAGCTCGCTGGTGCTGCCAACCCCTTCGATATAAACGCGTGTATATTTCTGCTGTAATTTGTAGCTAGTCGAAGAAAGGAAGTAATTTTGATGGGCTGTATGCGTGTTGCTGTGTGCTGTGGTAGGGTTGAGAGATACGTTTATGCTGTGGGGCTGGAGAGGTGGGTCCAAGCCAACCTCGGGAAGTTCAACAAGACCAAATGCAAGGTCCTGCATCTGGGTCGGGGCAATCCCAGGCACCAATATAGGCTGGGCAGGGACTGGCTTGAGAGCAGCCCTGGAGAAAAGGACTTGGGGGTGCTGATGGATGAGAAGCTCAACATGAGCCAGCAGTGTGCACTTGCAGCCCAGAAAGCCAATTCCATCCTGGGCTGCATCAAGAGAAGCATAGCCGGCAGGTCAAGGGAGATGATTCTCCCCCTCTACTCCACTCTGGTGAGATCCCACCTGGAGTACTGTGACCAGATCTGGAGCTCCTATTACAAGAAGGACCTGGATGTGCTGGAAGGTGTCTGGAGAAGGACCATAGGGATGATCAGAGGCCTGGAGCACCTCTTCTCTGAAGACAGGCTAAGGGAGTTGGGGCTGTTCAGTCTGGAGAAGAGAAGGCTCCGAGGAGACCTTATTGTGGCCTTACAGTATCTGAAGGGGGTTACAGGAAAGCTGGGGAGGGACTTCTGAGGGTGTCAGGGAGTGATAGGACTGGGGGGAATGGAGCAAAACTAGAAATGGGTAGATTCAGATTGGATGTTAGGAAGAAGTTCTTCCCCATGAGGGTGGTGAGACACTGGCACAGGTTGCCCAGGGAGGTGGTAGAAGCCCCATCCCTGGAGATTTTTAAGGCCAGTCTGGATGTGGCTGTGAGCAACCTGATCTAGCGTGAGGTGTCCCTGCCCATGGCAGGGGGCTTAGAACTAGATGATCCTTGAGGTCGCTTGCAACCCGAACAGTTCTAGGATTCTATGAAGCCACATGTGTTTAGGAGTAGTGGTTCATGAAGGCTTGATACATAAACAATCATGTGTGTTGTGAGAAGGTGATAAGTTGTCTGACTTCTAGGTGTTGTGGAGGAGGGAGGTTTTGGGTGGTAGGTAAGCCTACATACAACTTATAGGCACAGTGGTAATAGGCTGTTGCAAGGTTTCAAACTTGTTTTGTTTGGTGGCCAGTGTGGTTAGGCTTAATGTGCGAGACCTTCGTGTGTAGTATGAGATGGTATGTGGACAGAAAGGCATGCACAGTCTTAAAGCATGTAAGTTTGTTTGTCTGCCACTCATACTGAGAGTTGAGAGAGATTCCTGGCTGTCACCAGCTCAGCTTTGGGGTTTTTGTGTGTTGAGATGGGCTAGGGCCTCAAGCAACCTGGTCTGTGTCCTGGGAACATGAAAGGAGCTGTGAATTGGCATCTCATTTGTGATGAAATTGAAAGGCAGGGTATTTGTTGTTTTAGCCACTATACAGCAAATGGCAGGTGTTGGGGTCATGATAGTGCTCTTTGGAGAAAAGTGTCTGTCTGTCCTGGGGAGTTGTAGAACTCTAGGTATCTATATTTTTTGGCAGGTGTCAGGCAGCGTAAATTTTTGTCTGAGGACATCAATGCGGTCTTGTAGATAGATTTCCAGGGATTACCACAGCTTATAAGGAAGTGAGGGTTTTGGGTGGGTTTTTGAAAGTAGAAATGAATGGTAGGATTTTTGAAAGGTTTGTGTTCATTTGAAGAAAAGTAGCATGGATTTGTGAGGGTTATGCATATACATGCTGAAGATTTTGCTACACTATGTATACATGTGTGTATTGGGGAATGGTATTTGTGCAAAATGGAAACTGGAGTTTTTATATTGCTGACTTAGAATTCTTGCCTGTGTATGGAGAGAGGCAGCAGGCATTTTTGGCTGAGGCTATGAGAAGTTGAAATAGTGTGTGGGAGGGATGGTGAACTGGAGATGGGGTCCCAGGTGTGTCCTGAGCAGGTGGGAGGCTGTGGAGATTCTTTGCTCCTCTTGGTTTGGAGACAAGTATTTTGTAGTTAGGGCACTCAGTTGAGCCTAGAGATGTGAATGAAGACGAGGCAATTTGTGAATATTAAGAATATTATCTGATTAAAGGAAGCTACAGAATAGTTGAGTTTGTTGCTAAAGGCATTTTGTTGTTGTTCCAGTGGGTAAGTTGTCCATTAACTTTAAGGGTAAACTTTTGCTGAGATCAACACTCGTAATGGGGATTACAGGTCAGCAGCTAACTAAAAGCACTGAATGTGGTGTAGACGAGCTCTGTGTATGTGTGGGTTTAGGGGCTTGAACGTGTCTGTTGTATGCATTTGTGTGTATTACCATAACCCTTTAACTGAGTGCACTTGTCTAGAGGGCTGAAGTCTTTCGTACTGGACATATGCTTGTTTTTAAGTGAGGGTTAGTGCAGAAACTTTGAGGGTCAGAGATCTGTGGACAGGTGATCCATTCAGAATGAAAAGCAGTTTGGCTCAGGTAGAAATGAGGAAAAATTACCCTTGTGCATACCATGTTTTGCAGATATATGATAGTATCTATTATTTGTTTACATAGCCTGTCATCTCTTGTTCACAGATGTTTATAGGAGGTTATTGCATAGGGTAATGAGCTAAATAAAGCATATAACATCAAGATGAGGAAAAAGGAGGTGATGTAGTATGGAGAAGGCTAAATACAGAGTGCACAGAACCTATTTTCCTTTTATTGTGGTAGCTGTGAGGTGGTCAGTCAGTGAGAGAGGGAACTAGAGAGTAGTCTCATGGTAGTTACTCTGGATAATCCAGTTAGCTTCTTGTCTCATTGGGGATTTATTGTTGTTCACATTAATTGTGCTTCTGACTTCAATTAAACTTGAGACCCCCATCTTGCAGAAATAAATCTGTCCAAACTGAAATGAAAGCTTGTGAAATCTGTGTTGAAGATAGTCTTTTAAGGTACTTGGTGTTAAGAACTATGCCTTTCAGATAGGGTGGTTGTGAGTAGTGAGTGTTACATGGATGTTTGTCTCCATATTACAAAAAAGGGAAATAAAAAATCCACTTGGTCTTGGATGTGAAAATATGTCTGTGAAATATATGTATTATAATAATACTATCACTCTTTGGAGTAGGAATTATTTAGACTGCTGTGAAGGATGATGTATGCAGAACATTGTTCAGTTACAGCTGCCCATCTTGAATGAAGCAAACTGCAGCACACCTAACTAAATGTTACCATAATGTTCCTAGGTGTGTGTTTGTATGAGTTGTTTGTTGGTGTGGCTTTTTTTGCAGCTTGGGTTTTTACATTTGGGTATTTCCCCCCACCTCAAAACTCTGAAAATTGAAATCAGTAATTTGGTTGGTGTCTTGATTCTTCAGTCCAGTAGGAATGCTGAAATCTGCTGTCTAGACCTGTAAGTGCCCACTACCTTAATTGTATTGAGTATGCTCTGTTTTGTGGTTTGTTTGTTTTACAATTATTGCCACCATGTTCAACAAGTTTTCTCATCCCTCCAAATTAAGTGCTGCAATAGTGTCCATCTTCACTTCTCTGGGAAAACAAAGAAGCATTTTGCTGTCTTGGCTCCTTCCCTGGTTTTAGCCTTTTTTCATGCTGTGCTTAGTTGTTTATGCTTCATCATCCTCAAGATTTGGTTTAGTAGTGGTTTGGTATGGGGTGTTAGCAATGTGAATACAGGATATTTTAATTTTTTTCTAAAACTTAAGGGTGAGTCTGGTTTAGCTGTGGTCATCAATATATACAGTATATAATCTTCATTGAATTTTAAAAAAATTAGACAAGTCATTACATGTTCTTAAAAAAAAACAAAAGGCCACCCAAATTCAAATAACATTCAGCTACAAAAGCCTGGGAAAAAGTAATTGCATGGACAATGAAAGGTGTGTCCCTGATGCAAGAACAAGGATACCGGCTTTCCAAAAGATCACCAAAGCTGTTCTTCCTTAAATGACAGACTTACAAACTACTCAGCTATTTGACTGGCCTCTTCTAGCCTTGCAATGTATCTGGCATGGACATTTTGGTCAAACTGTTTAAAATTTGGCAAATAAATTTTATACAGTTTTACATCTGTATGTTGTGCTAAAGGCAAATAAAGATTCTGAATAATTAATGAGTATATACTGGTCTGAAAATTTTTGCATGAGGTCATAAGAAATAACTGAGCTGGTGTAGCTCATCTTAGTTTCTTTACATGAACAGTTCAGCTCATCTCAATTTCTTGAGACATTATTGGCATGATGAAACAGAAGGGCTGCCAGTGAGTGTAGGTTAAACTAAGTCTTTCGGCTCTTAGGAAAATGTACATTGAGAGACAAGGCACAAAGATGTCTTAATGTAGACACTGATAGAAGGGAAAACTCTCTATCTCCTTGTACAATGGTCTTTCTTACAATTTCAGAGGAAATTATTCAGGCCCAGGTGGCATTCTGCTAGGAAAAATAAGTTGCCTGCAGCTCTTTTCCCCCATGCACCATTAGTTTCTCATTAGCATTACTTCAATGCATCATTTTATGATATTACTACATTACTATCTCATGGCATAGGTTCTCTGCATCTTTGAGGGAAATAAGCTTTTCATGGAGTTTTCTTTCAAACAAATAGTACAACTAAACACTTATTTTCACAGAAGTTAATGGGAATTCAACTCAAAGAAACATTGCTGAAAGATGTTTTAGACTAAGCTGCTGGAGAGTTTAAGATGGTTCATTGGTGTGTAAGGTGATTACAAACTTCCAGTAAAGTCATAAAGGAAAGCATTGGTCTCTTTATTTTTTTTGCAGTTTTCTGAGGATTAGCATGTTAGCAGAAAATGTTGTTTTCAGTAGTTGCACTTTTGTATCTGCACTACAGTGCAGGAAGTTTACTGAAAGCTCTGCAGTGTTAGTAAATGAATAATTGTCTTTATCAAGGAAGTAATGAAGTAAAATGATGATCTGTTGAGTAGAAGAGGTAACACTTTATTGTAATTTATTCATACAATACTGCTTTGGGCTACTGTTCAAAACTCATGATCTTGTATTTGAAATTTTATATAGAAAGACTGATGACTGGAGTAATGAATCTCAAATGATGGAACTACTGGGAAAGAACTGATGGTTTTGATTCAAGTGGAAGACTGAAACTGAGCATTTTATTGGTCAGCTTGTTCAGAAACAAAATCCCTGTTTTTTGGCAGCTTTGGTTAGGCTGATGTGCAAGTAATATAAAGGATTATAGAGCACATGGTGCATTTCTTTCCTGTCCCTAACTACAGTGGAGCCATTGATGTGGCTTTGTGGATATTGTGCTGCTTTCAGTGTTATTAAATTAGTTTTACAAAATAGTAAATATAGGTGATGCATGAAATGTAGATTGTGAGGCTTTTAAAGCTTTGTTTAGGGAACTTTGCTAGATGTATCCCTCTAGATTTGACGTTCCTAACTGTAAAGGGATGGTATCAAAAGTGGATGAGTTATGAGACCCTGCTGCTATAGCTATCTCAGGAAAAGGAACACTCAAATTTGCAGTGCAGCCCTCCTTTTTAGAGCTGTTGGTAGCTTAAATCTGTCAGTTTAGTTACCACAGCATGAGGCTCTCTTAAATGAATGGGCAGTGTCTGCCACTCCTGCTTATGTTCATATTAACAAGCAGTATGGTGCAATTGAAGAATATTATAGAGGGAAGATGAAAGTTAGGAAGGAAGACTCAGTATCTATGATACATATACTGCTTGAGGTTTTATTTAGGCTAGTTCTAGTCTGGTTCTGTGGACCAAGTATACTTGAGATGTTAGAATAGAATAGACCAGGTTGGAAGAGACCTTCAAGATCATTGCGTCCAACCTATCACCCAACACCACCTAATCAACTAAACCATGGCACCAAGCACCCCATCAAGTCTCCTCCTAAACACCCCAATGATGGCGACTCCACCACCTCCCCAGGCAGCACATTCCAATGGGCAATCACACTCTTTATGAAGAATTTCTTCCTAACATCCAGTCTAATCCTCCCCTGGTGCAGCTTGAGATTGTGTCCTCTTGTTCTGGTGCTGGTTGCCTGGGAGAAGAGACCAGCCCCTGCCTGTCTCCAGCCTCCCTTCAGGTAGTTGTAGAGAGCAATAAGCTTACTTGATATTAGATGTTTTCGTGGAATTTTGGTCTAGGTTGATCTGAGAAATGTCCAGATCATGTTTGGAAACTTCTCTGAGATGTGAACCAAAGCACAGTAAGCAGAAAGACTCAGTTATACTTAAAAGGTGTGCTTGTGATCCAAACTAAAGTGCTAGTATGTAAGTACTGACTGGCCACCTAGGAGTGTTGCAGAGGGTGTGGAGCTGTGTGGGGGGCTCCATTCTGCCTTCTCCCATTTCATAAGTGTTGTTATCAAAACTGCAGAAATTGTCCTGCTCCTCTATGAGTAAGGATTGTTTATCTTGACTTGTAACTGAGTCTCTGTTCCCAAATTACTTTCCCTTGTTTTGAAATTAATTGTGAAAATGACTGTTAAAACTACAGTAAATTCTGGAAAGTATTTCTTTCATGGTTTTACTCCAGTTAATCAAGAATGAAACTAGCTGTGTGAGCAACAGGTTATGAAGCCTGACTTCCTGTGGCTTTGTCTTGTGGTTGGATTTTTCTGGGTATACTGTATTGTGAGCTCTGAAAGTACTTTCATGCATTTAGGGCACTATTTGACCTTCTGTCCTGTGTGGGAAGCTGGTTTTGGTAACATAGCAGAGCTCCTGCTGTGCTTATCCTCAAGGGGCACTAATTTGGATGTCTTTCCTTGATCTGACTGTTCATGTCCACAAAAGTTATATTATAGGACCTGATTCTCTCTGAAATATTTACCCTTTTGTCAACTTCTGAAAGTGTGGCCAGTTTCAATAAAACTCAGTGGGGGTGGGGGTGGGGGTGTGTGCAACCACAAACACTGTAGCTTGGCTTCCTAAGATTGTATTTTAATTCTTTTCTAGCAAGGCTCTCTCGTCTTTTATCGACTTTCTATATTTACTACTCTCTTAAATTTCTTCCAGAAGAGTTAAATGTATTTAGTCCCCTAGCTTTTCAGGCAGTGTATCTAGAAGTAGGAAATTATTGAGGGATGCTAAAAGGGTCTTATTAAAGGATGGTAAAGGGTGCTGTCTGTAGGATAGATAAAATTCTTTAAAGTATCCAATATGCTCGTTAAACCACCTCCAAATAAATATAGACAAGCCTAAAGTTGCTGATGATGTGTATTGTAGCCTTTTGTAATGCATGCTGTAATGTTAGTACTATGTATGGTAGTTTTGGACTGTGATTCTAGGAGAGAAGTTAGTGATTTTTGAAAATGATATATTGAAGCCCCTGGAATACAACTAGACTGGATTTTGAGGGTGGTGGATTAGGAATTGGAGAAGGCAGGGACTTATGTTTGTGATTGCCCTTGTGACCTTGAAAAGCTGCTGAAACTCTTACATGCTTTGAAACTTTAGATGAGAAGTACCACACTGAAGCTATGTGGTACTGCAGACTGAGTTCTGTCTTCAGTGTATAAAGCTAAAGAAATTATTCCTTTTGCTTCTAAGTGGGTCTATACTCAAAGCATTGACTTCAGAGAGGTTCTGTAAAGGTAGGAAAATGCTCAGGTGTTTCTCAGTTTCTTTTTGTATCCTTTCTGCTCCTGCTCTTCATTTCTGTAGTAGAGTAATAAAATTCTTGTTTCGTTTGATGTGGCTTCCAACAGGAAAGTCTCATCCTGCTCAAAAGGTACTTTACATACTAGTTGGTGCACACGGCTGCACTTGAGATGTGGTACTACTTAGAGGCAATGGTTTGTACCTGTGAATGTGAGGTTTGATTCTCTCTGGGATATGTGAGAAAAATGGCAGATAGCTGATTTTCCACAAAAAAGCTGCTCTTCCTTAGTGTGAATGTTCAACACAGACTTAAAGTGTCGGCTCTTGTAAAATTTGAATCCAGACCTAATAGAACTAGTCCATTGACTCCCCTAGGTAGTGATCAGTCTCACATGTTAGAAGGAAAAGAAGTTCCATCTGTCTCAATAGAACCCCAATGCACAATACAGTTTGTTCAGACTCATGGATGTCTCACTTTGGGTGCTACCAGTGAGAACTGAAGAAATGCCTCTAAGGAAGTTACTAGAAATGTCTTAATTACAGGTGGAATTCATAGGCATGTCTAGTGAGTCTTGCCCAGTAATTGTGGGTTCACTACCTATAGGCGTATTTAACTCCTTGAACGTGATGTTTATCTGTTTACTAGCTTGTCATTTTCTGTATCTCTGTCACATTTCCAGGAGTCATAGTACAGCAAGGGATTTTTTTTGTTGGAAGTTTTCCTTTTCTGAGGTGATGTCTTTCCCCCTCTTGTCGTAACCAATTGCTTAGACTGGTGGATGAATGTATTGGAATCATTCAGTGTCTAGGTTGTGACTGATTATGTTATTCTGAAGAGCACTTTTTCTAAACTAATAGAAGATTGTGCATAGAACTTCAAATAGTAGAGGTTTTGTATACAAGCAAAATTAAATCAGTCTTGTGAAAACAATAGAGCTGGGGGAATGTGATGTGTGAAATTTGTCCTGTAAATCCTGTATGCACTGCACTGCTGTTTGAACAAGAACAACGTTCATATGCATTCAGTCATTTAAAAGATGCTTTAATAAACTGTAAGTAGTTTAATGTGACTTCTAATAGTCATTAGTGGGATTGAGGAAAAGACAGGCATACAGCCTTTGCAAATGAGCGTTGGAAAGAGTGTTTGCTAGGGTCCAATCGCTGTGCAGCCTCCTCTGCACACAGGCCTTGTAAGCTCATCTGTTTTCTATGAATGGCAAAAGCTATAGTTTAACATTGTCCAGTGTTTTTAAATTAAAATAATAATAAGGCTTGTGCTTTATATGGAAGAAAACTGTTGTTAGGACTTTGCCATTGTGACATTGGTGTTTTGCAATTTCACTTACATTTCACCTTTGGTTTGCCTTACTTGGAAATGTATCTATGCTTCTGTATGTTTTATTACTGTATTTGAGTGTTAGAGTGATGGAGATTGAGCTGCTTATCTAGCTTCCAACATAAAATCCAACAGGATGACTCCTTACTTTCTTAGCTAGAATGCATCAAACACAAGCAACTGTAATACTGAGATGGACTTCTTGAAAATATTTATTGAACACAAAACAGTGACTGTTGTTAATCATAACAGCTTACTAAGTGGTTTTGACTATCATTGTGGTCTTATTTTAGTTAAAAAGAAGTACTGTTAAAATACCTGACTTCTGGAGGGAAGCGGATAGACTTACAGATGGTCGAAGCAATTACTCCTGTTGGGTTCTGTTGGTTGGGTATTTTTGTGGTTTGGTGGTGTTGGTTTTTAACCTGATGCGAGCTGGAGCTTGACTTATGGAGGGGAAGAAATAAAGTCCCAGTGTAGTTCAGAATTGTTGAAATAAGCTTGTGCACCTGTGATGCCAATGACAGGGAAAGGATTTAGCATGTTCAGGAAAATGTCACTAGGAAAAGTACTCTGAATTGTATTTTTTTAAAAATCTTTTTATTTATGTGTTCTTTTCCTTGAAAAATACAATAAATTCTTAATTATATTTAATGATCATACTAATCTCTTAATCTATACAAAGACAAAATAGTGGCCTGTCTAGGAAAAATATTACTGGAAATTACCTCTTTTCACTGTAGTGTTGTTTTGTTCAGGGTTGCCACATTTAAATGTGTGTGTACAAAATGAGGTGTGGTGATGGTGGTTGATTTTTGGTGTTTTGTTTTGGTTTGTTTTTTTAATTATTAAGGGTGTCTTAAGGTTTGTCCCTACTTGAAACCTGGTGATGTCAGTTTCACAAAGAATACAAAGCTAATGTGGAAAACTTTTAAATGTGTCTCTTCATATTGCCCCTTCCTTCATGGATCTTACTTGTTTGTTGAAGCACTGATTAAAACAGAAGCAGACTTGGCAGCTTAGATCTGTCATGAATGGTCAAATTTGTGCTGGAAGCCTTTCTGAAGTACATCATGGTGCTAGAATACTTTATTTGACACTCCATCATCCTTTTCTGCCCCTTAATTTCTTTTTAGTGATTGCCTAAAGCTGCCATTAGTACAAAAAGAATCAGTAATCCTGGGCTACCTGTAAGCAAACTTTCTTCTACATGGTTTATTTTGTTCCAGTTTTGGAACTGTCAATTCTTTGCATTCAGTGTTTATCTTCTCCTTTCCTTGGGTCCACGTCTGACGCTGTCAATGCAGGAGAGCAACTTACATCTCGGCAGGAGAAGTGAAAGGTAGTGTTCTTAGTAAGGAAGACAATGGCAGTATTTTCTGAATAAATTCACAGAGAACTTAGTCTAACTTTGCAGGGAAATTGGGACAGGCCCGATTGATGGGCAGAGGTCAGGTCCTGCACTTGGTTCACAACAACCCTATGCAATGGTACAGGCTTGGGGAAGAGTGTCTGGAAAGTTGCCCAGCATAAAAGCACTTGGGGATGCTGGGTGGCAGCCAGCTGAACATGAGCCAGTCAGATGGCCAAGAAGGCCAACAGCATCCTGGCCTGTATCAGGAATAGTGTGGCCAACAGGAGCAGGGAAGTGATCATGCCTCTGTACTCAGGTGCTAGCTAGGCTGCATCTCAAAAGATTTTGTTTGGTTTTGGGCCCCTCACTACAAGGACATTGTTAACTCATGGAAGGGCAGAAAAGCTGCTGAAGGGTCTGTAGAACAAGTCTTATGAGAAGCAGCTAAGGGAACTGGAGTTGTTTAGTCTGGAGAAGGAGGCTGAGGGGGGATGACCTTGCTCTCTACAACTACCTGCAAGGAGGTTGTAGTGAGGTGGGGGTTGGTCTCTTCTTCCTAGTGTCAAGTGATAGAAAAGAGAGAATGCCCTGAAATTGTGCCAGGGGAGGTTTAGATTGATATTAGGAAAAAATTCGTTATGAAAAGAGCAGTCAGGTATTGGAATAGGCTTCCCAGGTTGGTGGTGGAGTCAGAAAACCTGTGAACACGGCACTTCATGCCATGGTTTAATAGCCATAGTAGTGTTAGATAGATGGTTGAACTCTTAGAGGTCTTTTCCAACTGAAACAACTCTATGATGCTATAATTCAGAGAATACTTGGGTAGGCATAGCACACTTCATCAAGGTGTATTCTTCATTATTCTCTTATCAAAGGCTTCTATTTTCTGTTTATCTCTTCATGTGAATTTTTTTTAGTAGCAGATACTCAACATTTTCATATCAATTTCTGCTCTCTGCCCATAGTCTGCTGCAGTTACTTTTCAGAGGTATCGTGACTTTTGATACAGGCATGGGTGAAAACCAACAAGTGTAAATTGACCATTGACATATATTGCTGGGTGAGATGGAAAGCAACTTATTAATATTGGTATTCATTCCCTTTATTTTTGTTGACAGATAATTTCTTTGAGCACATTTTCTCTTGTGTGGGATGTGACACATGTGACCTCTGATAGACTATATAACTTTGCTGTCTAATGTAATAAATGTCTTCACCTGCTTACATCTTGTCCCAGAAGAGTTGCTTGAGGTAAATACACCATCTATATAAAATCTGTATTATAACACTCTTGTTGTATCCCTTCTTGAGGAAGGAAGTTGAGAGAGAATGGGAGAAGACTTCATCTGTTGTGCTTTTTCAAGAACTGTGTAGAAGTTTGCTGATTTTAGTCATACCACACCTCCTCTTGCCCCCTGAACTTTGTAAAAAGCTCTGCAGATAGAGGAAAACTTAGCACGCGGCATGATCTATTCTTATTGTGAGTTTAAGACATCACAGAACTGGTAGGCTCATATTACTGTTGCTGAGGAAGCAAAGATTTCTAGAAGGTCTTTTGGTGACTGAATGGATCTACTTTAAATTGCCATGCTGAGAGAAGGAAAGGAAAACTAGAGTGAGCAAATGTGACCCAGAAAAACTTCTATTAAGAAGGTGAAAAGCAATAAAGCTTGTTTGCTTCAGCTGCCAAAGGGTAATGCCTTCAAAACTGTAGAGACAGAACAAAGGTAAATCTAGCACAGTCAGAGAAATAGCTAGCATGTAATTTAGTTCAAGCTGAGGTTTTAATTCTGAATTTCTTCTGTGTTGGCTTCCAGGCATTAAATCTTATGCTACCTCAGTGAGGATGCTGGGTACTAGATACATCTGCTTCCTGTATCAGCCAGGCATTGTTATTTCTTTGCAGCTGTTGAAAACCAATGGATGTAACATCTTGGAATCTGGTGTACACAATATAGCTTTGCTTTTGTCCCTTCAAAATAGGGAGTCCATTCTGTATTATCCAAACAGTTTTCTGCTACATGCTGCCTAGCTGGTGAGCATCTGGTATTCTTCTTTTTAGTTAGAGGTTCTTAGCATTGTTTGGGTTTTTCACCACTTGTCAGTGTTACAGTATAAAAAAAGAGTTCCTGTTAGGCTTCTGGGTGCGCTTAGGCATTTGCCTCTGGAACCCACTCATAATCCTGACTGTTTCATGAAGAAAGGCGTTCTTGGGCAATTACCTAAGTATCATACTGCTGCTTTATTTCTGCACTTTCCTGTCTCTGACCATGTGCTCCTTTTCTTCCTATGATGACACTTGGCTGTGTCACATCTCATGGTGAGAGAGTGTTATGATGTGTGCATGTTGGGTATGTATTGCTGGGGCAAATTTTCTTTTAGTTTAGTTTCTTGAATCACCATGCTAGACTTGTGTCCCCATATCATGAGGATATGAGAGCAAAAACTGAAGGAAAAGTTGGGAGTACAAAGTACATGTGGCAGGAGGTAGGCTTACAGCAGCTATCAGTTTAGCTTTCACAGAATCAATAAGATTGGCAGAGACCTCAAAGATCATCAAGGCCAACCTGTCACCAAACACCTCATGACTAACTAAACCATGGATTCAAGTGCCATGTCCAGTCCCCTCTTGAACACCTCCAGGGATGGTGACTCCACCACCTCCCTGGGCAGCACATTCCATTGGCCAGTGGTTCCTCTCTGGGAGGAACTTTCTCCTCACCTCGACCATAAACTTCCCCTGGTGCAGCTTGAGACTGTGTCCTCTTGTTCTGGTGCTGGTTGCCTGGGAGAAGAGACCAACCCCCTCCTGGCTACAACCTCCCTTCAGGTAGTTGTAGACAGCAAGGAGGTCTCCCCTAAGCCTCCTCTTCTCCAGGCTAAACAACCCCAGCTCCCTCAGCCTCTCCTCGTAGGGCTTGTGCTCAAGGCATCTCCCCAGCCTCATTGCCCTTCTCTGGACATGTTCAAGAGTCTTAATGTCCTTCTTAAATTGAGTGGCCCAGAACTGGACACAGGACTCAAGGTGTGGCCTACCCAGTTCTGATTTCAGGGGCACAAAGACTTCCCTGCTCCTGATGGCCACACTATTCTTGATGCAGGCCAGGGTGCCATTGGCCTTCTTGGCCATTGCTGGGCACACTGCTGGCTCCTGTTCAGCCAGCTGTCAATCAGTACCCCCAGGTCCCTTTCTGTTTGGCTGCTCTCCAGCAGCAGTAGCACTGCATGGGGTTGTTGTGGCCAAAGTGCAGCACCCAGCACTTGGACTTGTTAAATGACATCATGTTGGACTCTGCCCTTCTGTCCAGCCTGACAAGGTCCCTCTGCAGAGCCCTTCTACCCTCTAACAGATCAACTCCTGCCCCCAGCTTGGTGTCATCTGCAAATTTACTGATGACTGACTCAATCTCCTCATCCAGATCATCAGTAAAGATGTTGAACAGGATGGGGCCCAGCACTGATCCCTGGGGCACACTGCTAGTGCCTGGCTGCCAGCTGGATGTGGCACCATTCACCACCACTCTCTGGGCTCGGCCTCCAGCCAGTTCCTAACTCAGCTCAGAGTGCTGCTGTCCAAGCCAGGGGCTGACAGCTTGGCCAGGAGTTTGCTGTGGGGGACGGTGTCAAAGGCCTTGCTGAAGTCCAGGCAGACTACATCCACAGCTTGCCCCACATCCACCAGGCAGTCACCTGAGCATAGAAGGAGATCAGGTTGGTGAGGCAGGACCTGCCCCTCCTAAATCCATGCTGGCTGGGCCTGATCCCTTGGCCATCCTTCAGGTGCACAATGATTGCCCCCAGGATGACCTGTTCCATAATCTTGCCTAGCACTGAGGTCAGGCTGACAGGCCTGGAGTTTCCAGGTTCCTCCATCTGGCCCTTTTTGTCAATGGCCATCACACTGGCCAGTTTCCAGTCATCTGGGACCATTCCAGTAAGCCAGGACTGGTGGAAAATAATGGAGAGAGGCTTGGAGCTCATCTGCCAGCTCTCTCAGCCCCCTAGGATGGATCCCATCTGGTCCCGTGGACTTGTGAGTTCCAAGTGGCTCAGCAGGTGCTGAACTAATTCCTCATGGATTTCAGGGGTACTACACTGCTCCCTGACCCCACCAACCAGTTCAGGAGGCCAGTTATCCTGAAATCCTCCTGCCTTACTGTTGAAAATGGAGGCAGAGAAAGTATTTAGTACCTCAGCCTTTTCTTCATCTTTAGTTACACTGTTACCCTCCAGGTCCAATAAGGAGTGGAGGTTCTTCTTGCCCTCTTTTTAGCATTAATATATTCATTAAAATGCTTTTTATTATCTTTCCCTAACTTCAAGACTCTACCCTGAGATGTTTCAAAGCAGGTTTGTTTAAGGTGTAGTTATCAACATTGGTTCTTAAAACGAATGGTTCGGATGCCTCATGGCTTGCCTTGCGATTGGAAGTCGTCCTGTATTGTAACAAAATTGAAAATGCTCATCTCCTCTTCTGGATTTTCCCCAAGTGCATAGCCTGCTACAGATGATGATACAACTCCCTTCACAGTAGTCATTCCAGTTTAATTAAATATCAGCACTGACTGACAAGAATATCTTTATTGTATAGGCACATGAGAATGCAACAGAAACCAAAACTTTCCATAGCAAGTTCCTGAATGACTCAAGCCATTTCTTTTGTGCTTTTTTTGTCACATTTGAAATTTCCTTAGGGGATAAGAGGTTTGTTCTGCTTGTCTGCCATGATGTTGGCTTTGTTCATTGCTTAATGTGGAGCTATGAGTATCTTATCTACTCCCTTCCTCCAGCATAAGTTTTTGGGGCTGAAGGTTGTGAAATGTGTGTAATCACGTCATGGGTAGAGACTGGAGTTTGCAATTGTTTGTTAGGTATTAAATGTTTTTATGCTCAGGAGTTCCTGAATTTGTTCAGGTTCAGAGGTCTCAGGAAAGTGGGTTTTGTTTCAATACAGTTTGTGAGAAATTCAAACTACCTGAATTTCAGAAATTGTTTCTAATGTGCATAATAAAGCATGTTTAAGTTTTCTTGGCTTTTTGCTGTTCTTTTCCACTCCTTTCTCTTCTATTTTTCAGATACTACTTTCTACAATAAATTCCAGGTGGAGTTATGAACACCAAGGTTTTTCCTTTTATAACATATGCTGTTAGTGTCTTGTTGCCAGATACCTTATACTATTTACAGTCTGACTGGGAGATGACTAGACAGTGAAAGCTGGTTGAAAAGTCATCTCACAGGGTGACTGATAGCTCATACTCTGCTTGGATGGCAGTTACAACTGGACTGTACCTTCTGCAGGTTTGTGGTAGATACACAGCTCAGTGGCTTAAGGCACAGCGCCCATTCTGAAGTACTTGGAAGGGCTAGAGGAGTTGGCCTGTTGGAATCCTAAGTTGATCAAGGGCACATGCCAAGGCTTGCTTCCAGAATCTGTAACCACCCTGCAGTGCTACTAGCTTTACTGAGAATGACCTGGTTCTGGTGAACAGTAGGCTAAATAAGTCAGCATTTCACCGTGGTAGTGTTGAAAACAGCTTTATTCCTCTTTAGTTGGCATTTGTTCCAGATGTTCCCAGGCTGTATCTCTAGTCCTCTGTCAACTTTTGCTCCTGTTCTGTCTGCCCCAACAGGAGCCATGTTGACAAATTTAGGGGAAATCTACCAAGATGCTCAGGGAGCTTGAGTATGTGATCTGTGAGGGGATGATGGACTTGTTTACCCCGGAGAAGAAATGCTTAGGAGGGATCCAGTAGCACCCATCTTGCATATACAAGGAGGATACCACAAAGATAGAACCAGTCTCTTCACCGAGGTGCACAGAGGGAAGAGACACTGGTCACAAATTGAAATGGGTGAATTGATGTTGAAAAATATTTATTATAAGGGTGATAAGAGATTATAAGAAGTAACCTGTAAGCCTGTGCGGAGGTGTTCAAGACTAAGTGTATTAAGTCCTAAGCAAGTGGGACTGAGTTCAGTGTTGACTGCGCTTCAAGAGGGAAATTGAACTAGGGCCCTTCTACTCTGAATCATTCTATGAAGAATTGCCAGTGACAGAGACCTAAGTAGTCGAACCAATCAATATATTTTATTTGGAAACTTGGATCCTTGGTTCCTAGTCAGTTACTCTTGTTGACTTATTTTTGATACTAAGCATTATTTACTTGAAATCCACCAATTGCATAAGCACTCAAGCAAAATATTTTAACTGAATAAGCTAGAACTTTATAGTGACTCATTATTCTGAGCCTTGTTATAAAACTGTGAATGGTTTGTTGAAGTTACTGGTGGGGCAAGAAAGATACTGAAAAAGAAAACTGAATCTCAGTTTCTCTAAGGTTGGTTGCTTTCCCTTTTTGCCCAAGCTTATGAAAGCTGCCGCTCTAGATGCTACATGTAGACATCTCCAAAATGGGGAAGGCTTTAATTAGATTCATGCTGCAGAAATTATCTAGATATGATGAGTCTAACTATGGTAGGCTTTTTCTTGTAACCAAGATAACTTTGGTGAGTAGTCATTTGTTTCTGCTTTTGCTGTTGAAGAAATCTGTAGTGGCTAGTAGCAGGCTTCTTTGTCATGGTTTCCATGCTGTGGAGTAAGTCTGAATCTCAAATTTTAGTCTTTTCTTTTGCGTCCAGGGTCTGGATATATTCTTGTAAATGACTGCATTAATATGTGCTGTGGTTTAACTCCAGCCAGCATCTAAACACCACATGCGTGCTTGCTCATTCATCCCTAGTGGATGGTGAAAACAGAGTAAGTGAGGAAGTTAAATTGATAAGAACTTAAGTTGATATGAACACAGTTTAATAGGTAAAGCAAAAGCTACAAGCATAAACTAAGCAAAACAAGGAATTAATTTACCACTTCCCATTGACAGGCAGGTGTTCAGCTGGGATCTATCACATGTAATGGTTACCTGGGAAGACAAACACCATCACTCTTAATGTTCCCCCTTTCCCCCTCCTTCCCCCAGCTTTGTATTGCTGAGCATGACATCGTGGGGTCTGGAATATGTCATTGGTCAGTTTGCGTCAGCTGCCCCAGCTCCATTCCCTCTCAACATCTTGTGCATCCCTAGCCTTCTTGATGGTGGGAAGGTGTGAGAAGCAGAAAAGAGGCCTTGACTCTGTAAGCACTGCTCCACAGTAATGAAAACACCCCTGTATTATCAACACTGTTTCCAGCACAAATCCAAAACATAGCCCCACGCTAGCTTCTATAAGGAAAATAACTCTATTCCAGCCACACCCAGCACAGCATGCCAGACTTCTCTCTCGTCCCCACACTTAAATGTGTATGCATATACATAAATGTATGCAGGTGTTCTTTCTGTCATGTGGTTGTACATACTCCTGGTTTAGAAACGGATTTTGCTTGCATGAAGTCTGTGAAGGTGGTACATATTGACAGTGGGAGTTCTTTGGCAAGTAGTGGCCATTGATAATGTAGCTTAGATCACTTTGTACTTCAGTCTCTAGCAAGTGAAAGGCTTTCGCATGAACTCCTGCTGCATTACCTCAGACAAGTAGGATCTGCTTGACTAACTTTGCCACCTTCAGTGGTTCATATATTTTTAGTTCTGATCTATAAGTTGCTATTGAGCAGTTCTTGAGCTATAAATTTCCTTGAATATTGTGTTGAACTAGGAGTGAAATTGGTCAATTCATCAATCTTACTACTTTCAGGCTCACAGGCCCTTCTTTATTCATCCCTAATATACAAGGAAGAGTCTTTAAAGTGAATCTCTATCAGAAGGACAAAGATCTGGAAGAAATTTGTACTACATTCAAGGTAAGACTTTCAAAACTGTCCATGACTGGATGACAAAAAGCATGAGCACTGAGGCTTACTAAATGGGAATATTTCAGGGTTCTTGGCTGCTGGCATATTATTCTGCAGGAAATTATGAATATTAAGTATTAAATACTTCTGTGGAAATAATGAGGCATATAAGCTAGCTATGCCTGTGTTCCTTAACTAAATAGTGAAGCAGATTGCTAGTCATAATTAATATTTACTATGCAAAGCGGTGTTTTGGGTAGCATGGCTGTTCCTGCTTCTAAAAGTGATACGTAAAGTTGCATGATGCAAAATGGAATGTCTTTCTAAATTGTCGGTCTTAGTAACTCTTTTTGGTCCTGTAGTGAGCTTGTTGCAGTTTTATCTCTAAATGCAATATTAGAGCTCTTAAGTGGAATTTCCAGTCAATTTCAGAATACCAGGAAATATTTGGGAGTCAGTGGGCAGGTTTGCTGTGTTTCGGAAAGAATGGTAGACATGTTTCTATGAAGCTGTTGCTCCGTTGCCATCTATCTGCAAGTTTGAGCACTAATCAAGTGGTAGGAACCATTAACATTCAGCAGAGTGATACCATTGCCTTCAGCTTCCATGCACAACTTAATAAAATGTTTAGTATTTGTTTTGTCATTCCAACACCAGTCCCAGGGAAGAGTGAAAGATGCAACAAGGACTAGGGAGGTAGAACCTGTAGCAGACAAAGCAGAATTTTCTCCAGTGGAACTAGTCTTGCAGAGAATGTTGACTGCCTTGTTGACTGGACTAACATCGTGTTCATGGCACTCAAAGAGAAACTTAAAAGTGAATGAGAGGGACACGTACCTGTTGTTGATCTATTAGTTTGTATAAAAAGGGGAATGCAAGTCCATGGTATTCAGCCACAGAACAGATGGAGACAGCCACCTGGAGACACAGGAGATGTTTTGGGGACTAGAAAGCACAAGTAGCCCTTAACATAGGCAGCTGGTAGGCTAGGGCTAGCTCTTCAGTTTTGGGGGGATGGAAACATACTGAAATTGATACTTCTGAATTCAGCATCTATGTGAAGGCTTAAATCAGCAGCCTTCTATTCATGTACCTGTTTCTAGTTTGTTGTGACTGTGGTTCTGTTTTTTATATAGTAGGTTTTACTGAATGATCTGTGTAACCCTCAAGCTGAATGTCTGCTCTTCTTTCTGAACTGCTAAATCCATCCGATTCTTTCGATTGTTGTTCTACAAAAGCCTGAAATTGAGAGTATGCCGTTGGGTGCCTTTATGTATGTGTGTGTGTATTTGTATTTATTTATTTTAATATTTCTTTTTTTAGTTCATGAGTGTCTAGTTTAATCCAGACAGTTTGTTAAACCTAGTACAGAATGTATGCAGGTAGTAAAGTGGTAAAACTGAGTGCAAGCTTTGAAAGATAGAAATCGTTTTAAAATCATTTAACATGTTGTCTCTCTAAATGGGTTGACAGAGTAGAGTTGTATGTCTTTGTGCTAAGGTGTGCCCATCACCATTCAGTCCAGCAAGAACATGTCTTGCAGCCAACAGTGTGCAGGAGCAGTAACCTTTGCCGGAGCTGGAGATGGTGTCTTAATCTATGTTACCCAGATTTGCCTGCAGCTAATGTCTGACCTGATGAATAGCATAAAGTGGATGTTGAATTACTAACATACTTGCTTCTTGGAACCTTTTTGCTGTCAAGTCTGTGTAGGCTGTTCTAACTGCATTGACTGCCTGCAATGCCCTTAAGCACCCTCTGTAATACAGTTTTCTTAAAATCTGGTGTGGTGGTCTTGCATGTTAGTTTTAACTTCCATACTGATAAAATTGCCCTTTGAATTTTTGCAGGTATAGTTCAACATGTGATACTTGCATAGTGGCAAAACTAAGCCAGATTTTACTCAATAGGTACACTGGAAACTTCAGCATTGAAATACATGTTGCAAATCAAGAGAGGCTAAACTGTATTGATTTAAAAATCAGTTGAAGTGATTTATTGTGAAACCGAAGTTGCAGTAGTAATTGGACGCAACTGAGTATTCAATCTTGCAAGTTGCCACATGGCTGCTTCTTGCCAAGTACTCTCCTGTTTAGATGAGAACTGAAGCAGTTCAGATAGCCTCAATGCAGACACCAGAAAAAGATTCCATGTGTCCAGGCAACGGTACTGGAGACAGCTGCCAGAAAAAAAGGTAATCAAAGTTTGCTTCACTCTGCAGTTCCTAGAGAGTAATTAAAAAAAGTTATACACTTAAGACTTTTTAAATGTCTCTCTATCCTAATGGAAAAGTAGAACATGCTGTAAGAGTGCAGAGGGGAGTACTGTGTTTTCTGAAGTAGTCTGACAAGCCATCTGTGATCTGAAAACAAACTTTTTATAGCAAACTTCGACTAGTATGTATCATGTGATTACAGGTATATTGATCCTGGTGAAGTGTAGGAGTATATAATTATATATCATGTAGGATCAGCTGCTTCTCTTTAAGCATTTAACTGCCTTTAAAAGCCTTTGAGATATGCCGTCTTTGAAATGAACTGAATCAGTTCAGCTGAGTTGATTTAAGAAGGAGATGGATGTATGCTAGCAGTAGGGGAGTGACTTGCTAAATAAATAGATCTTCTTAAAATTTTTAGATGTCTACATTTCCAAGTGCTGAGTCTCTTCATACTAATGCAGTACTGTTACTGAAGTAACTTCTGCTAGTAGGTAGAAAAAAATCTTAACGTGGAAGAGGCTAAGTTCAACAAAATGTTCTAAAACTGAGGTATAAAAATAACTGTATATTTTAAAAATCCTATTTGAAGGCTTCAATTCCTATATTTAAATCAGTTCTTTTAAAAGATTGTGTGTAGGCTGTTAGTTGGCATAACAGATGCTTGAATTATCTCTCCTCATGTTCTTTTCAGTAAACATTAAAATGCCTATAGCATAGCAAGTGTTAATATTTGGCAGCTGGTGTTCTTATATCACTGATTTGATTGAGCTGGTGATACTATGATATAGAATGACTTTTTTTTTCTTTTGCATTTAACTCCTTTTGTCTATAAACCCAGTAAATTATTAAATAGCTTTAAAAATCCAACAAATAGATCCAAGTGGCTAAGTAGCGTGGCATAAAATTTGTCTCCTGTAACTGTCTGTACAGCAATATTAGTAGTCCAAGGTGTTTTGGTTTATGTGGGATGTTTTGTTTCTAATCTGCTGTGATGGCTCACTCTTAGTTAATTTCTATCAGAAAACTTACCTTTAGAGTATGAGAGAAGAATAAGAACTTTCTTGTTGAGAGGGCACATCCTTATGTAAAGAAACAAAAAACCTCCCTGCTATCCCTTATAAATTTGCAGCTTGATTTGTCATTGTCACATAGATCAGCATTGGAGAATTCTTGGTGTATATTCTGTACCTGATGTGAACTGAAAGACTGAATTAATATTTTTTGCTTAATTTTCACCACGTGTGGAGTTCAAATTCATTCTAGATTTTGTATATACTCATGGTCCCACTAAGGGTTGTGTGTATTACATATGTAAGATCAGGAAAATGCAAGTATTTGGTATGTGTATAGTATAATGTCTTAGACAAAATGGCATGCAGTTGTGCCTTCATGAATTCTTTGTGGGATATTTGCTCTAAATACAGGATCTGTATATATTATAGAATCCAGATTTAAGGTGGTGGGTTTGGTTTGGTTTCTTTTTTCCTGCTGTCTAGAGCAGCAGAAATAGAAGATGTGGTATTGAGGATAAAACCTTCAATGGTAGTAGCAAGACTTGATGCAAAACCTGACTTCTGTTCTAAATGTGTTGCTAGACACTGGGTGCTAGGGTGGGATTCCCTACTCAGATAAAAATTGGCTTTTGCAAACTCAAGCTCTTTGCAGGACACTCTTCAGAGAGCAGTTAGTTGAGATAAAAAGACTCCTCAAAAGGCCTTCTCTTTGTGTCTCATTAAAAAAATACTGGCAGTGATGTTAATTCTTTGAATCTAGCAAACTTTCTCACTATATCCTACAGCTAGAGCATCTTAAAATTTTGGAGCTTAGTCCCCTGTATCTTAGCAAGGGAAGTAGGCAATGATGTTAGGTTTCTTACATCTTTGTCCTACAGTGCACTTAGTTACTCCTGTAACAACAGGAGTTTCCTTATTACCCAAATGCACATACTTGCTACAGAATTAGCCAGTCTGAAATCTGTTGCTTTCTCTGATTTTTCTGCTAACAGCTTCTTTAAGAATTCTTTGTGGTCTTACGCTTCAGACATTTTCTTGAAAGGCTTAGCTAGAAAGGGCTAAGCCTTTTTTACTGCATAATCATCGGAGAAAGCTTTTATTTGCAAGATTACTTCTTAATTTCAGTAATACCATAGTTTGCCAGAACCTTGTTCTTCCCCTGGGGAAAGTTATGACAAACTCTGAACACTCTTTAATACAGCCATAGTAGGTAGAAAAGGCGTGAGACAGTTTACTTCTATGTGAAGTGAGGTGTGATTTAGGGATGTGCCATTTTGGCCCAAAGGACTTCTGAATAGATGTGTGTGCCCTGTAATGTTATCAGATGACAGGTGGAGTGGATTTTTTTTCTCAGAACATTTAACCAGTGCTCAGGCTGTGATTTCTACGTGTTTTAAGCAGATGGATAGTTAAGTAATCTACCTGCAGTGACTTTTTTTGTTAAACATTGGTTTGAAGGCAAGATGTTCACAAAGGCAACAAATGGACAGATGGTTTCAAATGGACACATTAGCTATCACTATTCTAGCTAGTAGGATGATGATAAATTTAAATTTACCTCACTGGGAAATGCCACAGGAATGGGCTCAAAAAATAAGGCACTTCAGTAATAGTAGTCAGGTGGGGGTTGGTCTCTTCTCCCAGGCAACCACCAACAGAACAAGAGGACACAGTCTCAAGCTGCACCAGGGGAGGTTTAGGTTGGAAGTTAGGAAGAAGTTCTTCACAAAGAGAGTGATTTGCCATTGGAATGTGCTGCCCAGGGAGGTGGTGGAGTCACCATCACTAGAAGTGTTTTAAGAAGAGACTGGGTGAGGCACTTGATGCAGTGGTTTAGTTGATGAGATGGTGTTGGGTGATAGGTTGGACTTGATGATCTCGAAGGTCTTTTCCAACCTGGTTAATTCTAGTAAACATGACTTCATGTTGCACATGCATATCTCTCTACTGTATCTGAGTAGGGTTCTTTCATCATCATCAGGAAGCTGGAAGTTTGCAGACTCTGTCCTTTAGGTTAAGAAACACAAATCTATGCAGAATATGAGCATGTCTTCCTTAATCTGCAAATCTTGGATTTCTGTGGAAGGCAAAATGCATCTCTGGAACTTAGACTATTGTTATAATGTGAGATACATAAAAGCTACTTGGAGACTTCAGCAAGCTCTTCTCTGGAAAGTCCTAGCAGTCCCAGTAAACATGCTTGTTCAGAGTAGAAGCCCTCTGCTTATAGTCCTCCTTTGTGGCTTTAAGGGAGTTGTGGGGGTTTTTTGTGATAGAAGGCCTAACATGCAAATGCAGTACATTTTAACTCTTGAAGATACTCTCTTCTCCTTAGCTAAAGATCAGAGAATTGAATAGGAAAGCTTTGTACTTCAGTTATTAGATGGCCTTTTGCCTCAGGGTTCCTCAAACTGGATATTTGAAAAGCTGTCCAGCACAACTGATCAAGAGATGATTCCGTATTTCTGTGTTTGAATTATGCTATCTGTTAGAGGATAACAAAGGAGGAATTGCTTGCAACCAATCCAAATGTAGATTGCATATGTGCATTCTGAGGCTGGCTTTTGGTATTCCTTCATCACTGCTTGTATAATTCAACAGTTTTGGGTTACTCACCGGCTAGATGAGCAGTCTCTGCTTCAGGCATTCACTTGTACCAGCATAACTATTTATGTCTGTTGCTCAGCCACATAGCATGGAAACGGGAATGAACTGCTGAGAGAAAGTAAGTATTCCTTAAGCTACCATTGCTGCCAAGACATCCATATAGCCATAATATGAATTTGCTGATATGAAGATCACCTAAAAGACAATCACAGAGAATTTAGGAATTAGGCTGCCTTCCAAATAAATATGTATTAAAGAGATCTGCATGAAACAAGTTCAGAGTAGCTTTGTAAAACGTACAAACAAGGCAGCTTCCTGATGCTGTAGCTTATGTCTGCCAGTTACGAGGTGATGTTTAAAAATATGGACTAATTAGAATGCTAAACTCATCACATTATCAAGACTTCAGCTTAGTGTAGAATACTAGTCTCGTAGTATCTTCCTATTGTTCAGCCTTGAGTAGCTCAAATGACTAACAGATAAAAGCTTGGATTTAAAACTTCAAGCTTCAAACTGACTGAGCTAAATTTTCACCCAAACCCCAACTAAATTTATTTGAAGGCATATTTAGCATTTTAAAAACCACTGGATGTTACTTCTAAAATGCAGTTGAAAGAGACTCTTGTGCTTTCTACAAAACCCTATTATTAGATCAACTACTTCAAAAAGGATGAAGCACTGAAATTACTTCGTAGAGCTTTTTAGTTTCAAGATCTTAATTATTAATATTTTAGCACATCTTCCATGTTTGAAGCCAATAAAAATCCCTACCCCCACAAAAACAGAAATCAGGTCTTTGCCCTGTCTTGGAAGATTCTCTCTTTTCTTCCTCCTCTTTTTCTTTTCTTCCTCCTCTTTTTCTTTTCTTCCTCCTCTTTTTCTTTTCTTCCTCCTCTTTTTCTTTTCTTCCTCCTCTTTTTCTTTTCTTCCTCCTCTTTTTCTTTTCTTCCTCCTCTTTTTCTTTTCTTCCTCCTCTTTTTCTTTTCTTCCTCCTCTTTTTCTTTTCTTCCTCCTCTTTTCTTTTCTTCCTCCTCTTTTTCTTTTCTTCCTCCTCTTTTTCTTTTCTTCCTCCTCTTTTTCTTTTCTTCCTCCTCTTTTTCTTTTCTTCCTCCTCTTTTTCTTTTCTTCCTCCTCTTTTTCTTTTCTTCCTCCTCTTTTTCTTTTCTTCCTCCTCTTTTTCTTTTCTTCCTCCTCTTTTTCTTTTCTTCTTCTTCTTTTTCTTTTCTTCCTCCTCTTTTTCTTTTCTTCCTCCTTTTCTTTTCTTCCTCCTTTTCTTTTCTTCCTCTTTTTCTTTTCTTCCTCCTCTTTTTCTTTTCTTCCTCCTCTTTTTCTTTTCTTCCTCCTCTTTTTCTTTTCTTCCTCCTCTTTTTCTTTTCTTCCTCCTCTTTTTCTTTTCTTCCTCCTCTTTTTCTTTTCTTCCTCCTCTTTTTCTTTTCTTTCCTCCTCTTTTTCTTTTCTTCCTCCTCTTTTTCTTTTCTTCCTCCTCTTTTTCTTTTCTTCCTCCTCTTTTTCTTTTCTTCCTCCTCTTTTTCTTTTCTTCCTCCTCTTTTTCTTTTCTTCCTCCTCTTTTTCTTTTCTTCCTCCTCTTTTTCTTTTCTTCCTCCTCTTTTTCTTTTCTTCCTCCTCTTTTTCTTTTCTTCCTCCTCTTTCCTCAGCTCAAGAAGAACTTTTTCTTTAGAGTTGAAAGTTGTACATTGTCTCAAGTAGCAACACAGAAATAAACTCCTGTTTTAGTTTGGGCTTTGTGATATTTGCAGGCTAAAGAAGAACTACTGTATGAACTTGTAGTATAACTAGTGCACTCCTTTGGTACATGCTGTTACATGCCTGGAAAAATCAAGTAGCCTAATGAATGCCTCTTTTAGGAGAGGAATGTTATGTTAGATTTACCATATGTTGGGTACCTGGAGTTGGGAGACTGCAGTATACTAGCTAACCTCTATGATAAAGCTGGACTATTTATCATTTTTTTTCTCCCTTGCTTTTACTTCTCAAAGGCATTTTAAAATTTATGTGAACCCATTTACGATTCTGGAGGATGATATTGACAGTGGTGGTGATGCCATAAGGTCAGTTGTGGCAGATTATAGCTTGCTTTGTTCATGTTCAGGGAGTAGGTTGGTTGGTTTATGTACTTGTTTTAAAGCAGCAGCAATTTGGCTAATTGTAAAAGGTCAGAGCTGTTTGTGGATTAGAATAAAACCAGTATTTTTCTGTTGCTTCTCTGGCCAGAGTCTGGAAGCTCGTGAAGGACTGGATCTTGTAGTGGATTTTCTTTGTTTTAAATGTTAGGATTCAGCTTCAGGATCATTAGGGCTTTTCTGCCAGGATCAAGTATATGTTTAATCATCATGAAGACTAGTGTTTGATGCCTATTCTTCTGTACAATAACATGGTAACGTTCTTCCAATTTCTTAGACAGCATAACTTCTTTTCATGTGCTTATGTTTGAATATTTGGGTTAGCTCTTGTGTAGTGATTTACTTGGGATGGCTTTGACTGCATAGGCTTTGCCTTCTGAAGAAAATACTAGCAAAATGATGCAATTTAAATTCTTTATTAGCCAAGGAATATTTCAGTTTTCAGTTAAAAACTCTGTAGGGTACTGATCCCTTAGCATCAAAAATTACAGAAGTTACTGAATTTAGGAGCATTTACACACTCCAAACATCTAAGGAGCCCAAATGAAATGCTTAATTAATCCTGTAATTTTGTTAAGCCTTTAATAGGAAGCATTCAGCTTTGTTCTTGTGAGGTAAGTCATGATGAGCATTCTGGATAAGACCATTTAATTTGTGTATGTGAGCATTTCTTGCACACAAATTATTGGGGGATGGATATGGTAGGTTGTAGTTCCAAATCTGTGTCATGAATCCTAAGAGGTTTTTCATATAGAAAAACTGTGCAGCTAATTTGGAGAAGTAGAGTCACTACTGTGCAGAAGTAGTAGTAGTGTCCTCTCTCTGTGCAGTGTTCATATTCTGGGGTAGGATGCTCTTAGCCTAAAACACTTAACTTTGAATCTGCCCTACTGTAAGCAACCTATTTCTGGGCTAAAAGTCACACTAGTCTAATGGATTCTCTCACATTCGCTGTAGAGTAGAAGAATTTGGGAGGAGTCAAGCCTCTTGCTTCTGAGAAGCAAAATGCTTGAGTCAGACACTTCTGAAGGCTGCTGGAGTAGCATCAGAAGAGCTGAGGCTCTTCAGCACCACTTCTTGCAAGGACTCTGTACCCACCTAGTTAAGGGTATCTTCTGTGCGTGGAAGACAATGCTTAAGTGGAATTGTGTTCTGGTCATGAATTCTATGTTCATGTCACAGGATCCTACTCTCTGATGTGTTTAAGAGGGAGTTAGGCTGCTTTGTGCAACTTTGTTTATCTGTGCTGAACATGTTCTGGTTTTCCTGAAATTCTTGGGTATAGAAGCAACTTTTTTTCCTGAAACTTGTTTTGGGGAACTTTTGCCCTGTAGTCCAATACAATGGATTTAGGACACTGGCCATCTAGTTCTTTCAAAATACTTTGTCAGAATTCATGAATGATTTAGAGGATGTTGTTAAGGTGTAGTTGAACAATACTCTGAGCGGATCTCAATTGGAAACAGCTGCTGATTCTGCATTTCTGGCATTGGTGCTTGTCTGATCTTGAATTCCTTAAGCTGGTTCAGAGAGCTCAAGTGGCAGAAAATTATTAACTTTTTCAAGCTTAATTTTATACCTTGAACTATCTTTCCTGTTGTGGCACCTGGGAGGAGAGAACGTTGAAGAAGATACAGACCTTGTGGTTGTGTAACGTTACAGGCATAAAACTTACTGATTCCCTATAATTCTTCTTCAGACAATAGCAAAGTATTGCTCCTCTCGAGCAATTTCTTGCTCATGGCACGTTTTTGTAGTTGAAAAGTACTATTTTAGTATTTGAAAGAGGCAGACCATAAAGAATTGTTGTCATAGCTTCATTCTTCAATCAGTGAGTTTAAAGTCAAGGTTTTCAGTCCCATTTGTCACTTATTCAGTTCGTTGGAGTGCTGTAATCAGTTTAAAGTTAAAAGTGTTAGATTAAAGGCTTGTATTTTTCTCATGCCCCGGGCAAAGCTGGTTGTTACCTGGAATTTTTCCTGTGGTAGTTCTTTCTACCAGTGTACTATTAAGGTAACTTATGCAAGGTGCAGTGATTTATAAGATTAAATATGTAGTCCCTGTTCCGTAAAGGAGTTTGTACATTTGCATCCTATTCAAAACAATGGGAAAATGCTTTTGTGGATAGACGTACCTGCATTATTAGTTACATGATACTTGTACATTTTAAACTGAACATTAATTTTACAGGAACTACTTTGAAAGAAACAATGTTTCTTATATCAGAGGAGCTGAAATACTCTTACAGCTGAATCTTGCTGCATTTGTTTTCAATTCTTGTACGTTTTTACATCTCAGCATGCAGAATAAAGAGCTTAAAAATAGTATGTACTGCACTTGGTGGATTTAAGTCCTGTCAAGCACTGAAGGACTCATTCAAGCAGTTGAGTAAACTTAAGCAAGTAGCACTGCTATGTTAGCAGTTATCCAAAAACTATTCCTTCTGTTTTACTGAATTTAGGGACTTGAATACAAAGTGATAGGTTAGATGATTTTTTTTTTTGTTTGTTTTTCATTGAGTGCTTATCTGTGCTGGTGAGGGAAATATAAAAAGATTTAAAAATCTGGTTCTTTGTTAGCATGAATCTCTAATATGGTGTTTCCAGTATGTACTGAAATCTCTTTTGAGAGCCAGGCATGGCTTTAGTTCAAGCGCTTTGGAAAAAGTTGTGTTCATGAAAAGATTAATGTATAAATCTGTTGTAAACCATCTGGAGTAGCTAACTGCTTTCTTTGTTTCTTTTTAGGAAATACCAAAATAAAGCAGATGTTGTGTCCTGTACTTTTATCTCACGGTTTTGCAAGTCATTCTGTTACGTGCTTCTTGGCAGCAGGAATGTAAACTAATTCTTTCAGCACTGAACTAGAAACTTGACGAGATTGCAATTACAGGTAAGACAGATTCTGCCAGTTAGAGATTTATTGGAAGATACAATTGGTTTACCTAGGACTGTTTTAATTTGCAATTTAATTGATCAGGAATCTAAAAAATTTCAGAATGGACTGGTTAAATTTGTGTGGGTTTTAGTTCTTTAAGTGCATTTGAAGTTTCCTTGATCTTATTTTTAATATAGAGGAAATGGAACTTGAAATATAGCTTCTCTCTACTCCAATACAGAGCAGTAGTTGTAAATGGAAATTTATTAATATAGGTTGTTTTTCAGCATGTAAATAATTGCCAACTCAGATTTTGAGGAAGGCCTTTTCTCACACAGAGGACTACAGTGTAAATCAGTAGAATTCATTAAGTGATTTTCCACCGTGCTGAGATGAGTTTACTGCCTGTGTGTGGCTTTTTTCTCTCACAAATCTGTGTTTCCTTAAACATATTAATAGCTGCGGTGTTACTCTGTTTATTTTTTGTTGTTGTTAGATCAGGGAAAATCTCTTAAATTTGTATTATAAGTCCCATTTAGCTTCAACTCTTCAAGGTCTATGTTTTCCAGGTTAGTAAGAATGTTTTACCTGCTGATTTTCTATACAAAAGGTTAGAGAGAAACAGCAGCCAAGCCAGTGGTGGAGATAACTCTTGTACCATTTCTGAACTTGTCTGTGGGAAACTAAAAGTTAATGTTCTTTTAGTCTGACTTTTTTTCTTTAAACAGAGATAATGCTATGAAACTGTAGCATTAGAAATACCCCAAACACCACCAAAAATACCTGTTATAGAGATTACATATTTTCACTTCTGTATTGCTTCATATTTCTGTTGTTAAACAGGGAGTATGTCTTTTGAAGAGTTATTCTTGAAATAGCTGTATTGCATATGCTGAATTTGCAGAATTATGGTCACGGCCTTTCAGTCTTGATTTCACATTTTGGCCTCATTCACAGGAAGTCACTTGCCTTAGGCTCTACTTGTCAATAGTATCAGGGCAAGAATGTGGACTGTTAGTATCAAGTAGTCGCATATGTCTTACTCAAGTTGGATGATACATAGGTCACCGACAGGTTTCTGCCAGTGAATGGCATTGATCTGTTGCTACGAGGAAGGAAGGGATCAAATGTTTTTTGTGGCATTTGCAATATTTTTTGTTACTGTCTTTGCTTGAATGTTTTCACTTAATTGGCAATGATACAAGAGGTGTAAGTTGTGGATGAATTTGTTGGAATGGACCTCTAGCACTCGTTTAACCCAATCCTTCCTTGTGTCCTGCTTCCTCAGATGTTTGTGTGAATCAACAAATGACCCCTTGATTATGTAAATAAATGGTTTAGTGTTTTAGTGTGCTGCTGCAAAACACTTATTCTGGTCTTCAGACCTGTTTAGAAGCAATTTATTGATGGTAGAAATTGGTGATTCATTGCTGCTGTATTCTTACTGTTACCGTTTGAAGGGGGAACTTTAGCCTAGTCCCTGCAAAGACTGAAAAAAAATTACCATTGGGTGTAAAAGGGAAAAAAAATATAGTAATAAGGTCTATATAATTTATTGGCTTGTTAGTGGGAGTATAGAGCAAAGGCACAAATGGTTCTCTCTCATTTCTTCTGTTGCTTCTGCTTGCAGCTTCTCTCTCTCTTCCGGTGGCCTTGCTGGGGTATCTTTGTTTTGACTATTGTGTGAGTAAACAGGAAGGAGGGAGGGAGAAGGTGAATGGGTCCCCTGAATCCATCTGGGGGGTCTGAGGAGTTTCTGTGTTGTTTATAAATTGTAAACATATGTATATATGTAGTACATATATTGTATATTTTGTATTATTCATTGCATTTCATATTTCTAGATTGTAGTTTGCTTCATTTGCTTCTATCCCAAACTGAGCTAGTCTGGTAGTTTTATTTTCGGGGGTAATTCTTTCAAATTAGTTGGGGGACAATTTCAACCCACCACATTCTTAATTGGTGCTTCTCCAACATGGGGCTGTGCTCAGATTAAGGAAGACAATATGAAGCTGAAATTCAGTGAAAGCAATGCTTGGAGGTGCTGGTGATTATTGCTTTGGTTTTGTAGGTTACGTGGGATACGGTAACTTTTCTGTACATACTCCACCCAAGTTTCTTGAATTCACAGCCCCCATAACTGAGTTAAGTGATTTGAGTCCTACAGTGGTTTGTCTTCTGTGCCTGAATTTCCCATCTTCTGTTGCTGTATTAGGGTTGGATATAGCTTTTTGGAGCTAGGCAAGTTTTTACCTTTCGTGCAGGCAGCATTAGAAGCGGTTTCAAAGAAGCAGTTTCAGATCACAGTGGGGGAGGAGGAAGAAGGCAGAAGTTCCGAGCTAGGAAACACACAGCTACAGCACCTTTAGAAAGGGAAAGACTATGTCCAGATGCCCCCTTTCCCACTGACCCAGAGATCTGGGATCAGCAGTCAATGTGGGTTGCTTTAGTACCTGATAAAAGGCAGCAAAACCAAACTGGCAGCCAGTAGCTCAAGCTGCACTGCTGGCAACTCCAGCGCTGGCAACGCCCACACAAGCGGAAGCTGTGGCGACAGCTGTGCCAGTAGCGGCAGTGAGCCCAGCAGTGCCTGTACAGGTGGCAGCCCCTGTGCAAGCAGCAGTGGTGCCATCAACTCCGCTGGCAGTGGCCATTACTGACGCTAAAGAGGCACAGAGATTTCTGCCTAAGGTGACCAGAATGGAAGCGAGTCTGGCAGCAGAGGTGGGGTCCCAAAGTGCGCCCGGTAGCGCAGTGTGGTAGTTTTAAGCTATGTCTTTGAAATTTTTCACAGATCTTGAAGCAGAAAAGTTGTAAAATGTAAATAAATCACTATTGGGTGTAAAAAGTAAAATAAAGATAATTCTAAACAATACCATTGGGGAGATAAGGAACTTAAACTGGTTGTACCAAAACAATTCTCTCGTCTTTTCTTGCTTCTTCACTCTGGAGTGATAATAACTTGCTTCTGCTTGACCTCGACTGCGTTGTTTTGGTTAAGTCTAACAGCAACTTTCTCTGCTCCTTTCTCCCTTCTTTTTTACAAGGGGGTGGGGGGCAAAAAAGGAGAAGTTAGTAGCTTCCCGTGGTCTTTCACCAGGGTGGTCCTTGTGCTGTTTATCAATTGTAAATATTGTAAATACTGTTTGTACATATTCATTGCATTCCATTGTAGATTGTAGTTTTGCCTGTAAATACAGCTTTCTTTTGCTTCCAACTGGGCTGGTCTAGCAATGTTAATGTTGGGGGGGGAAATTTCAACCCACCACATGTGGGTTCTGTGCCAGCAGCTTCTGCTGAATCAGCTGCAAAATTCCAAGCAGCGCCAGTGTCTGTGAACCTGACTGCTGCTGTGGGAACTGATCCTTCTTGTCCAACTCCAATCCCACCTCCATGTGAAGCAAAGTCAAAAACTAACAAACCAGTATTGGATGACCCCCTCTATGATGAGATCACTCCTTCCTCTTCTAAATGGATACAAGATACATCTGTCAGGAACAGGCATCCTCCTAGAAGGCCAGTTCAAACTAGGCCAATCCAAAATAGACGGCAGCAATCACGTGGGAGTGTTTGGATAACTCTGTGTGACCAATTTGGTGAAAACATGAATAAGTGGGATGGTATGCCCACTTTTTGTTCTCTTCAGGAGAGTGTAAGAGCTGCAGAGTGGCAGAACCAGAGGTAAAAGTACCAGAAGGGTACCTGCCACAACCTCAATTTCCCAGAACAACTCCCAGTTGCTCCAGCAGTGGTTCTGACACTAACACTGAGCACTTTGTCAACTGTCCATGTAAATGCAATGTGCATGATTAGGGGTGTCCTGCCTTCTGCCAGGGGTAGGACAGGGATGATGGAGATAACAGAATCTGTTGGGATGTGTTCATTCAGTGGTCTGGCACTTCAAAATTTCAGAAGCAGAGGGCCTTGCTTGACACAGGAGCTCAGTGCACCATAATACCATCAAATTATCAAGGGACAGAGTCTACAACTATTTGAGGAATCACTGGTGGGTCTCAAGAGTTGACTAAGTTGCAGACTGACTTAAGTTTAGCTGGGAAAGAAACAGGACCAGATGCACCTTGCATTTTGGGGATTGACCTTCTGAGAGAAGGGCATTTCAAAGACCCTAAGGGTTATAAACTGGCTTTTCGAATAGCAGCTGTAGAAATTGATGGAGGAAAATTAAGGTTGTCCATTAGACCCGAACTCTCAGATGAATCTGCAGTTGTGGAACAACATGAAATAGAGGATGTGAAACTGCCGGTTGCTTCTCAAACTGTGCGTCACAGGCAGTACAGAACCTACCAAGACTTTTTGGTGCCCATTCATAACTTGATTCATCAGTTAGAAGGTCAGAATGTCATCAGCAAGACACATTCACCTTTCAACAGTCCAATCTGGCCTGTGCGAAAGCCAAATGGAGACTGGCATCTGACAGTTGACTTCTGTGCCCTGAACGAGGTGACTCCACCCATGAGTGTGGCTGTACCAAGCACACTGGAACTCCAGTATGAGCTGGACTCCAAGGAGGCCAAATGGTTATGCTACCATAGACATTGCTAATGCTTGCTTCTGTCTTCCCATAGCAGAGGAATTCGGGCCTCAGTTTGCCTTCACGTGAAGAGGGGTCCAGTATACATTCAATTGTTTACCCCAGAGGTTCAACAATTAGTCATGTGATGATTCATGATGCATTGGAGAAAGGTGGTGCTCCAGAACACATTCAGTTCATCGATGATATCATTGTCTGGGGCAAAACTGCTGAAGAAATTTTTGAGAAAGGTAACAGAATCATTGACATTCTCTTGAAAGCTGTTTTCCTGTTAAGTGAGACAAAGTGAAAGGACTTGCCAGAGAGATCCAGTTTCTGGGACTGCAGTGGCAGGGTGGTTGCCATCACATTCCGTTGGATGTGATAAAAGAAATCTCTACCATGGCAAATCCCATGAATAAGAAGGAAACTCTATCTTTCATGGATGCAGTGGGATACAGTCCTGGATACAGTCAGATTGTGAAACCTCTTTATGATGTGACTTGAAAGACAAACAATTTTGAGTAGGGTTCTGAGCAACAAGCAGCCTTTGATCAGATAAACCAGGTAGTCCATGCAATGGCTTTGGGACCTGTTTGAACTAGTCTGGACATGAAGAACACTCTGCATATGGCTGCAAGTGAGAATGGTCCAACCTGGTGCTTATGCCAGAGAGCTCCCGGTGAGACACATGGACATACACTTGGTTTCTAGAGTCATGGCTACAAAGGCTCAGAGGCAAACTATACTCCAACAGAGAAAGAGATACTAGCTGCTTATGAAGGACTAAAAGCTGCTTCTGAAGTAATTGGGACTGAGTCACAACTTATTCTAGCTCCCAGATTACCAGTCTTGAATTGGATATTCAAAGGTGAAGGTTCTTCACCACATCATGCAACAGATGCCACATGGTCTAAGTGGATGGCTCTGATAACACAGAGAGCTCAAATGGGATGTCTTGAAAGACCTGGTCTTGTGGGAAGTGATCACAAATTGGTCAGAAGGCACTGACTGTACAAAACCTCCAGAGAAGAGAGTAACTTGCGCTGAGGAAGCTCTTCCTTACAGTGATCTTTCTGATGATGCAAAGAAACATGGTTTGTTCACAGATGTTTCCAACCAGACAACAGGAACTAAGCAGAGATGGAGCTGCTATTAAGTAGGCTAAGCAAATCAGTCCCTTGTGGTATGGTGAGCAATGGTTAAGTGTAAGTATGGTGAAGTGTGGCAGATTGATTATGTCACTCCACCTCCTTCTGGAACTGGTAAACAATATGTGCTGACTATGGTAGGGGAAGGCACTGGATGGTTGGAAATGTATCCTGTGCCTCACACGTAACACCGTTCTTGGTTGGGAAAGACAAATGCTGTGGAGACATGGTACTCCGGAAAGAATTGAACCAGACAATGGAACTAGTTTCAAAATCAACCTCAAAAATACTGGGCCATTCTGTTTTCATGAAGGCACTAGGAGCAATAATCTGTTTGCTTTGGCCAATGTTGTTGTACTTAAGGAACCAGCCTGGTTATTTATGTGTCTTGGGTACCACCTTTTGTGTAGTTACTCTGAAATTCAGATAAACTGTTTGTAGGTAACAAAAGAGATTGAATTTCCCAGACTTCATAGTGTTTGGAGATCTTGGTGAAGAGAAGTTGTTACCTGGCAAACCAAGATGAGTGACATTGTCACTGACTACAGCAGTTTTTCTTCCCGAGAGTGACGCTGCATTTGTTGGTTTTGATGAAGTCCTAGCTGTGGTGCCCATGTGAAGTAGGGGCTGCTGGCTACCAGAAACACTGACAAGCACAGAATGTGCATAGTGAACTAGAAAGAGCACTGCACTTTAATAACTTTTTTTAAGCTTTCATTTGGCCACAAAAACTATGTGAAGTCAATTTCTGTAAGATGTGAGCTGCACAATAAAAGGCTCAGTGACTAAAAATGCATCAACCTCGGCACTGATGGCTTTCTACTATATGCTGTAATTGGCAAAGCTAGATTCAGTCTGCTTTCAAGGTTGTTGTGAAGTTCATCTTGAATATCTGAGGTGTGGTCTCTATCTTTCTACCTACCAAACTGCATTCCAGGAAATATAACAAGTGGCAGCAAAGGAGCATGCAGCTTGTCCGTGAGAGACAGATAGTTGCCGTAAAAGGTAGGCTTGAAGATTGGCAGTTTCTTAGCTGCACCTTAGTTGCAAGAACGTGGACTATGAAAACGAACCTCTGAAAAAACCACAAGCATGTATTTTTCTGATGTTAACAGCACAGTTAAAAATGTTACAGCTCTTAACCTCACTTCTGTTGCTTCTTTCTGTGTTTGCTCGGCTGTCGTCCCTGTTGAAGATTACAGCCCCTGTGGACCCGCTGTCTAACATGCTGGCTTCTAAACCCGCTGCACTCAAAGGACAAAGTTTCAGAATACACAAGTTAACTTTGCATGTCTTAATGGAGGCAGTTCAAACAGTAAAGACAAAAGCATCTCTACTGGCAGTTCTGAAGGAAAAGGGCATGGCAGAGATCCTCCCCACTGTTGTAGCAGTAGAGAAGCGAAAGTTTGTTTCAAAGTTACAGCTGTAGCTCCAAGGCACATGTTCTATCTGGTAGAGGGGAGAACTTGCAAATTTGATACTTCTGGTTTAAAAGCCTTTTGAGTTTTTTTCATGTCGTCCCTGCAGGAGAAGTTTTTGGTTAGTAGGCACTATATGGAAGGTTTATGTTGATACTTAACGTCTTTGGTCAGCTGAGATCCTTTGTAATGGTGACTCCCATGGCCACATCTTAGTTAAAAACAAACAAAACCCTCAAAACGAGTAAACCCTGTAATGAGTAGACAGGGATGATAATCGCTGTCCTTTTATGTAGTTTAAGTGAAAGTGAAATACTCAGATCTACTACTTGGATTCCAGTAATTGCTGTTTGACTTTGCCAGCACTTCTAGCTGTGGAGCTACAGTAGTTGTTAATACCAAACTTCAAGCAGAGCTTTTGCTCAAAAATTCAGTAGCTGTGTGCCTATTGTAAATTTATGTAGTGTCAGCATTTTAAAAATAGGTAAATCAAAATCTAGGATCAACAATAAAGATCTCTAAAACTGGCTTCAATCCTCTTTTACTATACACATAGTGTAAATAGTATAATACAAGTTTGGTGACAGCATAATGGTTGTATATTGTAAGATAAGTAAAAGATTGCATACAATATTTTGTCATTCTTGTGGAAATTGAAGGTTGCAGGGAATAGTTATGAACATCAGAGCTATGGTGTGAGTAAACATAATGTGTGGAGTGTGTGTATGCACACTGTATGGAATGCGAGAGTGAGACAGAGGAAAGAAAATTTTAGTTCTTTTACACTAAAAAAAACAAACAAACAAACCAAAACAAAAACCCAGTATATTTCTTCCTCCACTTTAAGTAAGCTTGAAATTTTTTGTCCCAGATATTTTGATTGTTACAGAAGTCTTTAATGTCTAGTATAGCATTTTCTCTTTTGAAATGTCCTTTCAGGTTTTTTTTCCATAGCAGGAGCTCATGTTTTGTACCAGGAAACTCTGCACATTGTTGTTTTTGTTACAAATTACTTGCCTGTTGAGCAAATCCTTTTGAGGAAGAGACATTTTATAATACACTTTTATAGTCTAAGGCGCAAATAATGATGTTGGACTGTTCTCATGATATGAAAAGATACATTATTGTCTTTGGGGCTGTTTGCCATCAAGGTGTTAGTCTAGTTCTGATAGTCTCTTCTGAAGCTGACATGTGAGCTAAAAATTATTTTGTAGCATTAACAGTAATTTTGATTATGGATTTTAGACCTTTATAATCCAATTCCATTTTGGCTGCCTTCATGATGACCAGCAAGTAAATATTTCTGCCTGTTAAAAGGAAATCTACGTAGAAAGGGGTATGCTTTTATTTTAAAGTAGATGCCTGTTTCCTCTCATGATGTAGTAGAGAGTCATGGATATCTGTAGAGTGAGAGCTGTTTGCAATTTATAAGTAGATCTTGGAAGACAGCCAATGAGGTTGGTAGTTTACTTTTTAAACAGAAATTTAGACTTATGCACGGTCCTAATTTTAAGAACCTTTATTATAGGGCTGGTCTAATAAGAAAGTCTTTGCAGTGTGCTGTTGGGAAAGGTTGCTATACACAAATTCTCTGTGCATGTCAGTGAACATGGCTTCATCTGTGTCTTAATTCTATGCCTCAGGTGGGTAGGTATCTTTGATTTTTCCTGAGCCTGAGTAATTGCTTATTTTCCCTGTGTATGAGATAAAGATCTCATGTAGGATTTGTCAGGTAGGAAACTTCAGAGATGAAAATGTTTGAACTTAAGAGTGTGTCGTGACATCGGAGTTGATAGCAGAAGCAATGTAGGTGCATAGAGACAACTAGCGAGTGTAGAGTTCACTAATAAGTGAGAAACAGTCAAAAATTATGGTAGTATCTCCTAGCCTAACTGAAGGGGGTAATTGCACAGTTTTAGCATAGTACTGTCCATGTAAAACCTCTATTTCCAGTTGGCTGTTTAAGAAACTATCTTTAACAAATCTTTCTAAACATGGAGTCTTATTAGTATTTTATTCCATGTCAGAACACATAATTTGAAGACCTGTAATTAGAACATAGCATAGTACTCAGACATAGGAGCTATTTAAATTCTGACATTCATCAGCTGATTTGACTTGGCCAGGTGCTTTCTCTCTTGCCTTTTTTTTTTTTTTTTTGGTAAGAGTACATCAAGTTATGTGGTTTTCAGTCTCTGCTTCTTTTTCATGTTAGTAGCACCTGAATCCAAGGCCATTGACCCTGAATTAAGACAGTGAGGCTAGACTAAAAAGTAAAGCAGGTAGGGAGTTGCTGCAGCATTTGGAGAATTTTATTAAAATTTGTATTAAGAGTGGGAGACAGTTGGAAAGTGAAGTAACTGGTAAGCTGTAGGGGTCTGTAGTGATCACTGGCGCTTCATGTTAGGTCACTGTAGCAGTGGGAAGGGTATTGTGAAGTTTGGTTTGTCTTGAGGAAAGTCCTAAAGTTTAATCCTAAAAAGAGAGATGGGATTCACAATCTAACTGTAATCTTCCTCCTTGCATTGTATTCTTTCTTTTTATCTCTCATGTCAAAGTAAACCATGTGTGCTGAAAGTGTATTTAGCTGAAGGAAATGGCAGAAGTAAGGATTTATTAACCTCTCTTTCTGACCTGATAACAAACTCTTAAACCAAAACTGCACTGTTGTGACCCTGTAGGCTTGGTGGGATTGGACATGCACTTGAAGCCATGGTTTAGTAGTCATGAGGCCTTGGGTGACAGGTTGGAATTGATGATCTTTGAGGTCTTTTCCAACATTATTGATTCTATGATTCTACTGTCAGACCTGGTGATTTACTGCTCAGGATCAGTCACAGCAGAATTCTCTCAAATTCTTTTTGGATGAAGGCTGCTATGACTGTCATATCCACTCAGAGTTTCCTGGAGCAGTGATTTTTAGCATAGTGAGAGGTGGTGGTATCTGTGTTTCTGAAGTTCTCAGGAAAGTACTATGGTATCTCTGCTGATTTCTCAAAGTGCAAGGCAGTTTATCAAGTATGTGTAGGACCACTGAGTCTGCTACAAGAGAGTATGGTGGGTTGACCCTGTTCTGGACACCAGATGACAACCAAGCTGCTCTATGACTTCCCCCCTATAATATGTATAACAAAAGGCTCATGGAATTGGGATAAGGACAGGGAGGTGATCATTCAGCTATGACCATCACAGGCAAAACTGGCATGGGAGGATGGGGAATGGAGGCTGCAGTCAGTTCATCCATGTTGTTTCTGCCACTGCTTCCTCCTTAGAGGGGAGGACTCCTCACCCTCTTCCCTTGCTTCAGCGTGAGGTCCCTTTCATGGGAGACAGTCCTCCATGAACTTTCCAATGTGGGTTTTTCCTGTGGTTTTCACCATCTGCTCCAGTGTATCCCACTTCCATAGGGTGCAGTTCCAGTGTAAGTCCCCCATGATGTTACACATCCTGCCTGCAAACCTGCTCTGATGTGGCTTCTTTCCACTGTTCCACAGGTTCTTTCAGGAGCTTGCTCCAGTGTGAGCATCTCCTGGAATGACAGCCTCCTTTGGGCATCCTCCTGCTCTGGGTGTGGGGCCTTCCACAGGCTGCAGTTGGATATCTGCTCCACCATTAATATCCAAGCTTTGCAGGGGATCAGCCTGCCTTCACCATGGTCTCCACCCCAGACTGCAGGGGAATCACTGCTCTGGTGCCTGATGCACCTCTCCCTCCTTCTTCACTGACCTTGGTGTCTGCAGAATTGCCCTCAGATGGTTTTGCTCCTCTCTCCAGCTGCAATTGCTGTTGTGCACAACTTTTCCCCAGTCTTAGATGTTATCACAGAGGTGCAACCACCGTTGCTGACAGGCTTTGCCTTGGCCAGTGGTGGGTTTGACTTGCAGGCATCTGTCATTGTCTCTATCAGACACGAGGAGAGCTTCTGGCAGTTTCTCACAGAAGCCCCCCTGCCAGACAAACTGAATATGAAGAGGAGCTGAAGTCCTCTAAATCTCCAACATTTATTACTTGCATTTTACCTGTAAGCTTGCTTACTGGAGGTTGTTCTTTCTCGTTTTGAAAGTAGGTCTCTAAATATTGAAGAGTCATCTAATTTTCTGTGGGAGTATTTTCTTCCTTTAGAAGATACCTCCTGTAACTGGATGTGTTTTAAAATCAAGGTCATTGTAGCTTTGAACTTAAAACCACGTGTAAGTTTATGAATGTCTTTGGTAATGGTAAAAAATGGATGCTGTTGTGCAAAGGACTAAGTATCATTTATTGAGTGAAAAGTATTCTTGAACTGAAGTGGGGGTTTGCCTCCTTGCTTCCTTTGGCAGATGGGCTGCATACCCCTGTTGTCATTTTTGCCATGCTCTACAAGAATCCAGAAGTGGCACAGCATGTGGAAAGCTAGTGTGACCAGTCCATTCTTATTTATGAGTTTTTCTTCATGCCACAACTGAAGTGTAAAGAGGATAGAAGTGACACAGTAGTTATTTTTCCAACGTGAATTAGTTTCTGCCTTCATACAGAGAGCCTTTAATTTTGGTGAAGTAGCTTTTTAAAGACACAACAGCTCACCAAAGGAAAGAGGGGAGCCGGCAAATTCATGTTAGCTATTAATTGTTTTGTGCTGCTACAGTTGACTTTTGCACACACGCGTGCTTTGTCGTTTGCTTTATCAAGAAGAAAGATAGGAAAGGGATAACAAAGTCTCTGTGGAGTAGTGATTTCATAAATAAGACTTTTCTTCTCTGTTTTTCAGGTTCACTATCGCATAAACATGGGTGCATTTTTGGATAAACCAAAAACTGAAAAGCATAATGCTCACGGTTCAGGGAACGGCTTGCGTTACGGCCTCAGCAGCATGCAGGGCTGGAGAGTGGAAATGGAAGATGCTCACACAGCTGTAGTAGGCATTCCCCACGGCTTGGAGGACTGGTCCTTTTTTGCTGTCTACGATGGCCACGCGGGATCTCGTGTTGCAAATTATTGCTCCACGCACTTGTTAGAACACATCACTAACAATGAAGACTTTAGGGCGACAGAAAAACCTGGATCTGCTCTTGAACCTTCAGTGGAAAATGTCAAGAGTGGAATCAGAACTGGCTTTTTGAAAATTGATGAGTATATGCGCAATTTCTCTGACCTCAGAAACGGAATGGACAGAAGTGGCTCGACAGCAGTGGGAGTTATGATTTCACCTGAGCATGTATACTTTATCAATTGTGGTGATTCACGTGCTGTTCTCTATAGGAATGGACAAGTCTGTTTTTCAACACAGGATCACAAGCCTTGCAACCCGAGGGAGAAAGAGCGAATCCAGAATGCAGGAGGCAGTGTAATGATTCAACGTGTTAATGGTTCATTGGCAGTTTCTCGAGCTCTGGGGGACTATGACTACAAATGTGTTGATGGTAAAGGCCCTACAGAACAACTTGTTTCTCCAGAGCCTGAGGTTTGTGAAATTTTAAGGGCAGAAGAAGATGAGTTTATTATCTTGGCTTGTGATGGAATCTGGGATGTAATGAGCAATGAAGAGCTCTGTGAATTTGTTAAGTCTAGACTTGAAGTATCAGATGACCTGGAAAAAGTATGCAATTGGGTAGTGGACACTTGTTTACATAAGGTATGTAACTGTTTTCCACAAGCAGCTATTCCAAAATTATCTTCTATTAAGATGGATACAGTGTTAATAGCAGTTCCTGGCTTCTTCCTTGTCTTCTCCCTCTTCTTTCCCTCAAACTTCTGTCCCCAGCCGACTATACGTATACTTTTCAGCAACGGAAGCTTCAGCCTTTGTGCCTGGGAAGGTGTTAGCAATTGCAAAAATAAAAGTTTATTATTATTTTCTTAGATGCCATTTCCATATACTTCCAGCTCTAAACTTCCAAATTTTCAGAATCAATAAATTCCGTGCAAGGTAAGGTATTTTGGTTAGTATTTTCTGCTGATTCAAGTTGGGCATAAAAGCAGTGTTTGCACTATCATCTCTTCAAGGTCTGTCTTCTGACAGACAGCTAGCTCATTGTAGCTTAGATGGAGAAGCACTTGTCAAATTTAGAGTTTGTTCAGAACAACTACAGAACAATCTACAGATGTTTTGTACGTATACTATTTCCAGCATGCCCTGGGAATAGCAACTCCTCCTAGTCCAAACAGTTCATTCTTTAGGCCAAATATGCAATTTTAAGGGAAATACTAAAATTCAGAACTCTAAAGGGTAAGTAATTGTTTTGTTTGGGTTATTTTTATTCCAGAAATAGGTTTGTGTTACAGCTTATACCATATAGTCTATGATTGGTTTAAATACCTTGGCTTTTCTGACCAGCACTTGAGCCAGCCTTGTTAAAGGATGGTTACCTGAGTATGCTTTCAGTACCTCTTCTTGGTTTATAAAGTCAGATCCTGGATTCCTGCAGTTTGTAACAATATTAGAATGTTGTCCTGTGTCTTCAGGATGTGAATTGTACCACATGTTATGAACTGCTGTAGAAGATAGGTGTCCCCATATGCTTGGTGTGACAGGGAATATAGAGTAACTCCTGAATACTTTGGAAGGAATTTATTATAATGTCAATTTCTTACTTAATTTCTTCAGGAGGAGAGTTGTGATAGGCGACAAGAACTATATCCTGCAGGTTAGGTTTATGCAGGAATAGTGTGCAGTGACTGATGGCACTAAAAATTTCACCCCTGGCAAAGGTTGAGATCTTGATTTCAAACCAGGAGCTTGTGATTCTGGTGGATCTGCTTGTAAGAGACTTAGACACTGTGTTTTGCATGAGCAGGAAAGTGGTATCAGAGCTTAGTAGTAGAGAACTAGCCTTAAAACTAGTATCTGAAAAAGCTGATGGCTGACATTGCTGAGCACACATGATAATCTAAGGTAGTCTTGGCCATACTAATTGAATTAATATTTTGTACTGCTTTCTTCAAAGTGCCCTGTGTGACACAGGTAGATTCTGATAAACAGACTTGTAATGTCTTATGTGAATGCTGTCAAGCTGAAACAGATTAGTAGCTGGAGCTAGCTGTTCTAGTAGTCTTGGATAAGATGCATTTTCTTTTAAAACATGAGGCTTGTTTTTTTACTTGAGCTTAAGGTAACATTAAATGGCTGTCTAATTTCTGACTTGTTTTCTAGATAAAACTTCTATACAGCTGACTCTTAAGTCAGTCCATTAAATACTTAAAATTTTAAGACTGAGAATGTGCAATAGAATGAGTGAAATCAATTTTATCAAGTAGTTTAAATGGGGAACTACAAGGATCTTACTCAAAATCCTGTTTCATTGCAAGGTTTCTTTCTTCCCAGGTATATCCATAGCACTGTACTTGAAGCACGTAAATCTGTAACTAGAATAGAGAAATGAAAAGTAAGACTGAAGATTCTAACTCTTCTTTTTTCTTTGTTGTATAGGGGAGTCGTGATAATATGAGTATTGTACTAGTTTGTTTTTCAAATGCTCCTAAGGTCTCAGATGAGGCAGTGAAAAAAGATGCTGAGTTGGATAAGTATTTGGAATCAAGGGTTGAAGGTAAGAAGTCCGTTCTGTTCACTAAAAATGCTGCCATGACATTCTTGAGCATGAAAGCAGAACTTTGAAAGCCATCATACTGCTATGGTGGATCAAGTGGTTTTGTGTCAGGAAAAATGTTTTGAGTTACCTGGTCAGTTTATTCTGGTATTCTGCAAGTGTGTTCTTAATGTGAGTGCAAGCATGGTTGCATTTTGACCTGTAGACTATTCTATCAGCTAAGTAAATTGTGATAGAATAGAACTAAACCAGGTTGGAAAAGACCTTTGAGATCATCGAGTCCTTCCTATCTCCCAACACCATCTAATCACCTAAACCATGGCACCAAGTGCCTCATCCAGTCTCTTAAACACTTCAGTGATGGTGACTCCACCACCTCCCTGGGCAGCACATTCCAATGGCCAATCACTCTTCCTGTGAAAAACTTCTTCCTAACATCCAGCCTAAACCTCCCCTGGCACAGCTTGAGACTGTGTCCTCTTGTTCTGGTGCTAGTTGCCTGGGAGAAGAGACCAACCCCCACCTGGCTACATATTGTTCTTAAATGTCTTAAAACGTTAAAAGAGATACTTGTGATACTTGTACCCTTTTGTTTTGCAAAAGTATTTGATACATTGTGCTGTTACGCCCATCCTGATGGGGACTGAAAGAACCCAGCCCCCAGGTGAACAAAAGAAACTTGATCCAGGTGGGCAGAGAGAGACTTGGTTTTCCCCCTCCCAGGAGGAGGGGTCCCCTGCATGAGAGGTGGTCTATTCCACTCCCCCCTTACTGTCCAGGAAGCCTATCAAAAGGGCAGACATCTTTTACTGCTCTCTTTCCCTGCTTCACCTGCTCGAGAGAGATGATCTGCTGCTGCTCCCTGCACTGACCACATGCTCGGGGCCTACTTTCCAAGCTGCCTCCAAGCTTTCTAAAGAACTGAATCTACTTACATCCAGGGAATGCAAGGCCATCCAGGCTTGGTTTTGTATATTTTCCTGTTTATCCTTATCCTTTGCCTTTGTGAACCCTCCCTGTTACTTTGTTTTAAAATTTACCTCTTTTACTTCCAAACTGATTCCAGACTGTTTTTCATGAGTTTACCTCTCCTTTCCCCTAGCTGATTTTTTTGTTTTATCTCACCAGGAAAGGGATGGGAGAGGAATGTCTTACTGTTACTGTCTGGGTAAAGCTCAAACCAGCACATATATGAAGACAATGCTGTAATGGGTTTTTATAACAGGTCAACTTACTAATCTTAATTATCCAGGCTATTTTAACTGGTGACTTTTTACAATGCACTTCTGCAAAAACCCAACAGAGTGTAAATGAGCAAAACATGTGAATACAAGAGCCTTAAATCTCCCCTTTGGATTCCAAGTGCTTACCACACGTGTATGTGTGAATAAAGCCCAATAAATCATCTAGAACTTTCATGGAGGACTAAATTTAATTCCTCTCTAGTTTCGTTTAGTCACTGATATTTCTAAACAATCCAAAAGGCTGAATGCAACTTCTTCCTTTAAGCAGAAACAGTTGAAAGCAAGTTAGATTTGACAAAAAGTGCAGACTTGCCCTTGTTTGTTTATTACCTTTTTGCACTTTTCCTAATGTCAGAAAAACTGACATTTGAAACAGACTTTCAGCCTCATTCTTCTGATTGAGAATACCCTGTCACTGGTTGATGTTGTTCTGAGATCTTAAGCCAGTTTAGACCAGGTCTTAAACCAGTCTTGAGGCCAATACAGATCTACTGGTATCCTGGTCTCTTCAGTCTTCTCAATCATTGCAGTCATGGTAGAATTGTAGGTTTGGTAGGAACTACAACCCCTACTGAAGTTCAGGATTGATACTGGAATTTGCCTCTTTTTATAGTATTGTTCTTGTGTTGGCACAGAATACTTTTTTTTTTCCCCTTGCAGAAGCAAATCAGGCATGAAAATTACTGAGGTTTTGCAACAGTTTGTCTTGCTGTTGCATGTTGCTGGAATAATCCTGTGATGTACTGTCATTGGAGAGAAGCAGCTGTCAGAGGTTTTGAAAACTTTGTTGTTCTGATGCTTTAAATTTGCATAATCTTACCTGAAGAGTGCTGAAGTACTGTCTCACCCCCTTATGGTGATGCAGCTTATTAACCTCTTTGTTGGAGTTAATAGTTACAGCAGCAGTGTTCAAGGACATTTCAAAAGGATTTCCTTAAGAGAAAACTGGCTGAGATGGTTTTTACCTGTTTGTCACTTGTTTCAGGGCTAGGCTAGAATGTTCTGAACACTAGATCTAAGTTTAAGTGTGGTTCGTGAAGAGGTGGTGCTTTTGTAGGTAGATAATGAGCCCTGTATCCACCTTGGATGTATTTGTTCGGGGTGCTGAGACTAGTGGTTTAGCTTTGTAATACAATACTGCTACCCTGGTCATACTTCTCTGTATTGGTATTGAAAAATGTGATACTGTCAGTCTATGGGAGACTGTTCAGCAGAGTTGCAACAAAGTAGCTCAAAACTTGATTGCCCAGATGTTTAGGACATGGCAAGTCAAAATAACAACGAAGACACTGTCTTGAGATTGTAACAAGGTCTTAATGGCCACAGCTCTGGCCACTGACTGCATGAGCTTTTTGTTTGTTTGATGAAAGAAGATGTGACTGCAAGTTTTTCAATGTGGATCCAGAAACTTCCAGGTACCCAAAAGCATGGTGTGTATAATCTGTAGAGGTAAAATGCTTGATTTCCCTTTTTTAGTGCTGCTTAATGAGAGTTGCTAATACAGGACTCCTGCACTATTGCATAGCAATTATTGCATAGGTTGGTTTTGGTTTATTTGAGTCTCTGACACATTCACTGATTTATTTCTTTTTTTAAACTGGTTAGGCCACCCCTTGAGTCCTGTGTCCAGTTCAGGGCCCCTCGGTTTGGGAAGGAGGTTGAGTTGCTGGAAGGTGTCCAGAGAAGGGCACAAGGCTGGGGAGAGGCCTTGAGCACAGCCCTGTGAGGAGAGGCTGAGGGAGCTGGGGTTGCTTAGCCTGGAGAAGAGAAGGCTCAGGGGAGACCTTCTTGCTGTCTCCAACTCCCTGAAGGGAGGTTGTAGCCAGGTGGGGGTTGGTCTCTTCTCCCAGGCAACCAGCACCAGAACAAGAGGACACAGTCTCAAGCTGTGCCAGGGGAGGTTTAGGCTGGATGTTAGGAAGAAGTTCTTCATAGAGTGATTGGCCATTGGAATGTGTTGCCCAGGGAGGTGGTGGAGTCACCATCACTGGAGGTGTTTAGGAAGAGACTGGATGAGGCACTTGGTGCCATGGTGTAGTTGATGAGATCATGTTGGGTGATAGGTTGGACTTGATGATCTCCAAGGTCTTTTCCAACCTGGTTAATTCTATGGTATTCTATTTTAAACATGCTCTAAAGGATACTGAAAAAGCTGATTGGACATGCTTTTATTAGAAAGTAGTCGATCTTCAAGTAAGTAGCATTAGGTGTAAATGAGAAGTAATCCTGTACTGTAGGCCCAAGGAGAGTGTGTATAACAGCAAAAATCCCACTCATCCTAGTCTTTTATTAACACTACTTCTCTGTGTAATGCCAATGTGACATAGAATTGTAACCTGATAGCTGTGGACAAGTGTTCGTTTTGCTCCTTCAGTGTCAGAAACTCTAATGCTGGAAATGACAGCCCCATGGGTGCTTTAGCATTTGTTCTTTCATTTATGTGAAACAGCCTGTGACAACTAGTCATGTTTTTTTATCTAGTCTTGGGGCTTTTTTATTGCACTCTTAACCAAATGATGTAAACTCTGATTTTGTTTTGTTTGCATAAATGTCCCAGTAATCTAGAAAGTTGATGTAACAAATGTGTAGTTTTTAAATATATGTAAGATGATCTTCAGACCACAGTTCAGTTACCTCTGAATGTGCCATTGTTGTGTCTTTCCCCCATGTTCAGATGGGATCTAAATGGAAATGGTTTACCTATTTCTGGTTTCTCTTGAGATTAGAGAGAGCTAATGGTCACTTCAAATGATAACTCTAGGCATGTTTCTCAGAGCTTGGCTTACATCCCAGGTTTCCTAGATGACACTAGTTAAGATAAATGCCTATTACCTTACCATGTCTGAGTAGACTAATAAACTTTGGGAGAGAGCCAGGAGCAGTTACCTTTACTGACAGCAGTCAGGTGTGCACACAGCAGTGACTGGTTGGTATTCTCAGTTTTTTGGTGTCTCTTGTCTCTATTAGAAAATAGGTGGAAAATGTAGGGAACTGCAGTGCATTTTATTGCTTTCAGAAGAGAATAGCAAGAAGATCAGTAGAAAAGCTGTCAACTTTGATCGCTGACCGGTTTAACGGAGAATGACGTAGGAAGCACTATTTGCTAGTAACAATGCAAGGTTGTAACGTGATTGAGGTATTACTTCAACCTATAAAAATACCTTTTTCACAGGAATGTATATTTAACACATGCTGCACATACCATAAGAAAATGGGGATCTTGTACTCCAAACTGATGTAGAGCCGTTCTGAGTGTAACTCACAATTATTGCTAAGCTTAAGGGCTCCAGAGAAATTAACAGCTTCAGAGCTTGGAGTTCTGGGTCGAGGCAATCCCAGCCACAAATCCAGGCTGGGCAGTGTCTGGCTGGAAGGAAGCCCTGAGGAGAGAGACTTGGGGGTGCTGGTGGATGAGAAGTTCAACAGGAGCTCTCAGTGTGCACTTGCAGCCCGGAAAGCCAATCAGATTCTGGGCTGCATCAAGAGAAGTGCGGCCAGCAGGTCAAGGGAGATGATTCTCCCCCTCTACTCAGCCCTGGTGAGACCCCACCTGGAGCACTGCGTCCAGTTCTGGAGCCCCTATTCCAAGAGGGATCTGGAGGTGCTGGAAGGTGTCCAGAGAAGGGCCACGAGGATGAGCAGAGGGCTGGAGCACCTCTCCTATGAGGACAGACAGAGAGTTGGGACTGTTCAGCCTGGAGAAGAGAAGGCTCTGAGGTGACCTTCTTGTGGCCTTCCAGTATCTGAAGGGGGCCTTCAAGAAAGTTGGGGAGGGACTTTTTAGGGTGTCAGGGAGTGACAGGACTGGGGGGAATGGCAAAAAAATAGAAATGGGTAGATTCAGCTTGGATGTTAGGAAGAAGTTCTTCACCATGAGGGTGGTGAGGCTGCCCAGGGAGGTGGTAGAAGCCTCATCCCTGGAGTTTGTTAAGGCCACGCAGGATGTGGCTCTGGGAAACCTGATCTATTGTTAGGTGTCCCATGGCAGTGGGGTTGGAACTAGATAATCCTTGAGGTCCCTTCCAACCATAACAATTCTTTGATTCTGTGATTTAATTTAAGGTGTGCTCAGCAGCAGCCAGAACATCAGTATTATCAACATGATTCTCAATCTGAGTCCAAAACACAGCATTTCTCCAGCTGCTGGGAAGAACAGATTAAGTAATCTGTGCCTGCCAAAACCACAACATGTGGGGTTTTTATCTGATTTTTCAGAGATCCAAAGCTGATCACAGGAAAAGAAAAGTAGGCACAGAAGTCAATTACGTTCTGTATGCTTCAGTTAATTTGAAAGGTTGTAGCAGACATGCAGTCATAAAAAACCAAACCAAAACCAACCAATCAAAAACCCACCAAAACTCACTAACTCTCCAAATCAGTAATAGAGGATGTGTTCTTGGTAGGCTTAAACAGCCTCAGCAGTAGAGTTGGATGGGACATTTCACATATTTGGGATATATACTGTATATAAAACTGGCTTGTCATAATCTTATAGCTGAAACAGAAAACTTGTAATGTCTGGATGAAACTTCCATTGTATGTGACTGAAATTAAAATTTCATCTGCGTTTTCAGCCTGAGTTAAATGTTAGGCTTTTAGTGACAACTGGTTTAGAAGTCAAGTAGTAGACTTCAGAGTGGACTTCCACAGATTTGCATATATGATTATATCAGGAAATAACTCCTTAAACATCTCATGTTTCTAGCAAAACCATAGAAGTTTCTATAGGGAGTGGAAAAATTAATTGCAGGGTTGTTCTTATTCTAGATCTAAAGGTGAAAGCCTTGTGAATGCTTATAAATCCATTTCTGAGAAGCTTTTGGTTTCTTCCGCTAGTTGCCTTTGTCAAACAAATCCACAGTGTGTACTGGCTGACTGATGTGTAGAGAGAAGAGGGCATGCTTAGTCATTGCTTTGTTCTTGGATTTGCTTTTTTCTTGGATCTCCCTTTTTGGTTCCCCCCTACCCCCCCATCTCAGAGAGAGGGAACATGTTCTAGGTGAAGTTACTAATTTCCATATCAGGAAAAGAAAAAGGAGGTGGTCACTTCCAGTGGAATTCCACAAGAACCCTGGGGAGAGACTTTCTACAAGTGCTTGTAGTGATAGGACAAGGGGGAATAGATTGAAGCTTGAGGAGGGTCAATTTAGACTAGATATTAGAAAAAAAATTCTTTACATTGAGGGTGCTGAGACACTGGAACAGGTTGTCTGGCCAAGTTGTGGATGTCCCCTACCAGGAAGTGTTCGAGGCCAAGTTGGACAGGGCCTTGAGCAACCTGGTCTAGTGGAGGGTGTCTCTACCCTGCTTCTGCCTTAAGTCGCAGGCTCCAAATCAGACATCCAGAATATAATTTATTTGAAGGCATTGAAGTGATTTGTTTATCTTCAAATGGTCATCAAGAGGCAGACTGATAAGTACTTTTAGGATATTTGAGAAGACTCATTCTTAATTTTTTTGTTTTGTGGGTCAAAGAATTTCTATCCACAGCAATGGCTAAAGGAAATGGTAGTACACTCCTTAATTCGGTTGATATTCAGGGTAAAAAACAACCAACCAACCAAAAAAAAATCCTTTAAAGGGTGACCAGTTTGTACAACTACACTTGGCAGATAACTGGGTGAACCTTTATCTCCTGTGGTAGTAGTTGAATAGAGATTGAAGGCTGGAAGCTGGTAGCCTTACGTTTATGTGACTATATTACATATTTGCCTTAAAGCACCTTTGATGGGTAAGAGCATGTGAAGATTTACTTCATTTTAGGCAGTTCTTTTCCAAGGTGGAAGCATGTACCAGCGCTGGACTTGTGTGAAATGGTATTCCATTTTCAAAGCAGAAGTGCTATAAATTTATTTGCTGTCAGTTGTATATTTGCTGTTGGCCACTGGAGTGATAATGGGCCACTATATGTGCTGCTTTATCACATGACAGTCTTGGTGTTCAGGCCGTGGAGATTCAGGCCTTTGAGAACACATGATGTTACTCACAAGGAAATAGTGCTGAATTCCTGGGAAGCACTGCCGTTATGACATGTAACTTCTTGAGTATATGTTGCGGTGCAACAGGGAGGTAACTGAAACAAGCTTGCATCTGTTTTGTCTTCCAGGAGAACAGGCTATTGTATCCAGTTCACAGGCTGGTTCTGAATTTCTCTGAGAGAGGCTGGCTAGAAGCATAGTGGAAAGGCAGGCTGTGAATTTCCACCATGGAAAATGTGTATCTAAACTTGAAGAATGTTTCTTTGTTTACATACAACTTTCTCCTAACACCTCTGTTAAAAAGTGCCAGTATTTTGTATTGTAGTATCTTAAGGGACTAGTGGTATTCATTCAGTAATCCAAGGACCTCTTCTGTTTGTTTCTTTTTTTAATTAGAAATAATGGAGAAATCAGGTGAAGAAGGAATGCCTGATCTTGCTCATGTTATTCGTATTTTAACTGCGGAGAATATCCCTAACTTACCACCAGGAGGTGGTTTAGCTGGCAAGTGAGTACTGGAGTTTCTTGAACTGTTCACTGAAAGAAGTACTTTTATTTAAATGTTCTAAAGGTTTCTTATTGTAATAAAGAAAAAAGCTGAGTTTCCCATTGTAAGCTAGTTGACATTTTGTGCTACATAAACATTGTGTCACTGTTCCCAAAACACACACAAGAAAGGGGCAAACAAACCACAAAAAAGCCAAGCCTCCACCCCTACGATAAACCTCAACTCAGCTTGTTCTCGGCCTTTTCACTGCTTCACGTTTCTCAGGAACTGTCAGTAATCTAAATGGAGTATCAGTATACCAGTTCAGTTTTCCTGATTTCATGTTTCTGCCACCACTTAGCCTCCAAGTTTGAGTCAATGCCTGTTTGTTCAGCAATCATTCCTGTGAGAAAATTGGTTTTATTTGTTTAGTATTAAACTGAATGTCATATAAGCAAGAAATGGAAATGGCATTGTGGGTTGTTTTGTTTGTTTGCTTTCTAGGTAGACTAATGCTGATAGCCTAGCAACCTGTAACTTAAGGATTCTAATGAATGTAATTTAGGATAGTATAAAAAATTGTTCATCTAGAATCTTCCAAGCAATGGTACCCATTATTGCTCCCTGGCATAGGTCATGTTGTTACTGGAATCATTTTATATTTCTGATTATGAAGTCTTGCTCTCTGAGCATCTATGAGTGTATATCTGTTTAATTGTGCCTACTCATTAATGAGCACTATTTATTGCCTCTTTTTATTGCCTTGAAAGTACCTTTATTTTCTTAGCACCTCCCAACTGCTGAGGACTTAGTGTGTTTTGTTGTTTTGCTCACCAATAACCACATCATGTACTGCTTCATTATGCTGGAACCTTTGCATATAAATTCTACTTTAGTTTGCTGTGACCCAGGATACATTTGTAAGGTTTTGGCTTCAGAATTTGTCTTTTGCTGTCTTTCTCTTATTTTTTTGCTTATTAAAGACCTATTACAGAAACCTGACATGAAATGTACCTGCAGCTTTTTTTTTTTTTTTAGAAAATATTATAGAGTATTCATTAACTTTTTCTTGGCCTTCAAACTTTAGGACAAAGACAGGTGGTGATGTAGTTAACTTGTAGGATTGAGCTCCTGAATGTATGTTTTGAAAAAGCATGACCACACAATCCAAACCCATGTACTATGTAACTTAAAACTTTTGTCCTTAGAAGAGAATATCTTTCTCTCAAGGTCCTTATCCTGTGATGTTACCAGGACACAAAGAATTAGCACTTTGTCCTTCTGTTTGAACTCCAGGACCTGGCTCTGACAAACTGCAGAATTTTGTTTGTAGCTGACATCCTTGATTTTTAGCACCAATTCTAGCTGCTCCTTATTTCAGTATGTCTGAGCTGGAGAAATACAATGCAGTGTTACCTTGACTTAGAGTATGTCTGCAAACCTTGAGAACCTCTGAGGTAGCTCCCTTTCAACTGGTGTTGTATCTTTCCTTCAAGCATCTCACTTGTATAGAAGTGTTGGCTGGCTCATTCTTTGAGACAAGAGATCTAACTGTCAACGCTACTGCGGTCACTTGATGGTAGTGTTTTATCCTTTAAACTCTTACTCTTCAAAGGCTTGTTTCAGGCTTGACTTAAATCACCCTGTAACTTCAGATGTTGCCAAAAGAATGCTCATTTGTTGCTTTAGAAAACAAGTTCCAAGCTACCCTGTCAGTTGAGCATTAGTACATCCACTCAGCATCTTACTGTTGAGTTTTCCCATAAGTACAGAGAAATACACTGTTGAAAGAAAGGTTAATTGAAAATAATGGCAAATGCCCAAAATCTCTGTGATACATGTCAGCTGTTTCTATGGCAGCCTTCCTTGGACTGGATTAGGTGTTTTCTGTAAGTTTTTTTGTATGACAATCTTCCATCACTGCCTGATGGGTCCCATACTAGCTCAGCAATGCAACCCTTGCTTCTTAAAGCATTGACTAACAGTGCCGTTGAAGAAGTTGTTCTTCAGTGGACTTTTCATATCAGACATAATTTCAGCAAGAGTCATTTTGAACTTCTTCCTTGGTCCTCATTCACACACAGCCCAAAACCTTTGTTTGTGAACACCCACAACTGGCATATACACCAGTGTTTTGAGGCTTCAAGCTGTCAGGTGTCTATTGTGCCTGCCTTCTGTTTGCCTTGATGTGGTGTGTCTAGATAAATGCAGACTTCATCATTGACACACATTGCCTCTGAACATGTGACCATGTGATGTCTTTTCAGTGCTGTAGAGCAGTGCACATCATGAGGTTTGATACTCTGTCCCTTGCATTCACCAGTCCATGAACCATCTCCCAGAATTCTGAATCTTTAGTAGGTGCTGTTTTAAATGCTGAATCATGACAGGAAAATGTGTTTTCATGATGGCCACCACTTACTGAGTTTACCTAATTTATTTTGTTCTGTTGGAAGTGGACATAGGTGCAATGTTCTGTTCAAAAACTGGACTGTTCTGAAGCTTCAAATCTGCTTTTGCTCCCATAGTGTGGGCATAAAAACCTTGACATGCTAGATTAGGAACAGATCTAACTCTGTGTCCTGTCCACAGGATAGCTGAAAGTAGATGCCTAGGGAAGACTATAAAATTAGGAAAAAAATGTAAAATATTTTCTCTATGATTACTATTTTGGTTCTCAGCTTTTCACAGCTGAGGTACTTTTTGATTTGAGATAATTTGTGTACTTTGACTTAATTTCTCTTCCATTAAGTAAAGTTTAGAAGGAACCTCATTAAACTCCTGACATGCTCAGTGTTGTGGGGCAGAAAGTTCTGTTATATCAAGAGCTATCACTATATTTTTGGGACATTTGCTGCTGTCTTCATCTGCTGCCTTACTTTCTTTGTTTGGAACAGTCAGCAGTGCTTGTCCATGTTCTGTAAGACATAATTTTTATAGACTGTGACCACTTCAGAACTTGAGAGTCTTAGTCCATGTGGCAGTTCTTTCTCGTTGAAGCTGTCAGTAACTTTGATATTTATTATCCTTGCCTGAACATTTCCCAATTAGTGCTATGATTTGAAGATGGCAAGACATAGCATTTTCCTCTCATAAGTCTGTTTATACTTGAGGGTTTATATTTTGAGATACTTTTTGTGCTTATTTTGCATACCTGTGAAGGTGTGGCCTTATGGCATTGCCAGAAAAGAGTCTAGCTATACAGTCTGAATAGACAGTAGATAACATTTTTTAGAGGTCATATACTTCAAGGTATGTAGACAAGTAGTAAGCTGTGCATAGGTAATAAAAATGGGGGAAAATGCAACTGTCTTCAAGTTTCACATCCAGAAATAGGGCAAGAAAACCAGCAAAATATTAATAAACAAAATATGGCTTTAAATGTTGCTCTTGCCAAAGCTCAACTGTATAGCTATAACTTCTAATATGTAAAGTAGACAACAATGGAGAGGGTGAGGTAAGAATTGTTTTTTGCTTTGCTTCTAAGTCTTTACAAATCCCAACTCACTGCTAAATCCCCAATCATATTGAAAGTGAAGTAGCAGCACTGAGAGCAGACTTCATCTTTTTAACGGGCAAGTTAAAGGCAAAACATCTTCAATGCTTTGAAGTTATTACTGTGCTCAAACTTTTTAAGTTCTCAGTGTTCTGAAATCCTTTGTTATGCTTAATGTTTTCAAACTTCTCTTTTTAGGCGTAATATTATTGAAGCTGTGTATAGTAGGCTGAATCCACACAGAGAGAATGAGGGGGTAAGTTCCCATTTTTTGGCTACAGTTTTCTGTTTATGATAGTATCAAAGTGCTGTACAATAAGCAGAAATGTGCATTATGGCAAATACCGTGTTGTGAACACAAAATACATGCTGTAGCAGACAGTTCGTTCTGACCTTGTTGTGGATGGATCGAATATAGGCTTCATCCTCAAAGACAGCAAACTGATGCCCAATTCTGAAATACTTGTTTAACTTTTTAAACAATTACTGCTTTTTCAGTTTAACCTGTGAGGCAACACTGCAGAGTTTTTCTAAATTATGGGTTATTATTGGGAAAAATTACGGTCATCATATTCATTACTTAATGAGCTCCTATGTCTAGAGTCCATAAATCTGCTAGAGCAGGACACAAGCACTGCTTACTCTCTTCTTGTGTGGAGAACCTTGGTACAATGAAAAACATGGATGCAAACATTAACCACTTTTTAAAGAAGTGTATGCTATCTTTATCCTCTGTGCAGTGATCAAGTGTGAAGAGATTTAAGTTTTACTTCAGTTTTAATTTCTAAAGCAGCTTGCATTCTTCTGCCTGGTTCCTAGTAAGTTGAATTTTAAATAGTGTGTTGAGATAGGGTTTACTGTAACTTTAAACCCGATTACTAGGTGGTTCCTTAATATTTGTATACAGAATAATACCTGGTGTTCATATCAGTTGTGCTTTAATTTGTTTTAAATATCTTTGGAAAACTGAAGGACTGACAAGTAACATCACTGCTTGTTAGGTGCGTTGTCACGTGCTGTACAGGCTACATAAGCTAGCAAATATTTTGTCATACTTTGTCTTCTGAGATGACTCCAAGTTCCTCAGTCAGGTACTCGTCATAATGAAGGGTGTTGGAGACATGACGACTTTTAACTACTTTGAAATGATCTGTTGTGCACCTTGATATTGCAAATGCAGTCTCATCACAAATACTGTGTTTTTCCACTGTCGTCTTCTGTTGCCTACCCTATAGCTTGTTTGTTCTCTTAAGCTAGAAAGCTTATAGGGGGAAGGGGCAACTCTCCTGTTAAGAGAACAAGTAGAGCAGAAATCGCTTAGGTTTTAGCATTTGTTCCTTTTTAAAAAACCTTACTAAGAGTGTACCTTTTCCATTTGATTTTCAACAAATTGTGCAGCAGTGCCCCAAAACAAGCCAGACAGTTTTCATCTTTTCAGCCTTTTCAGTAGTTCAGGACACTGTGCCTCTATCGGCCTGCTACTGCTTTTCCTATTTAGCCGTAGGTTTGTTTTGCAGTGAAGTTACTGGTGAAAAGGGTTTGTGTGAACATTAGACCATAGGTATGATAAGTTGCTCTGCTTTTTCTAAAAACAAAACTTCAGTTTGCCTAGTGGGGACTTTCTAGAAATGTCATATGCCATAGTTGTATTTATGATGCATGATGATCTTTTCTACGTCCAAAATGACTTTGCGACAGCCATGCAAGCTTGCTACAAGTCCTAACACACAGTATAGCATCTTCCATGTATTGGCTACTTCCAGGAAATTTGTGTACTTAATTGAATGAGTTAACTAAATGTGCAAATTATGCATAAAAGGAATATAGCTTTAACTCTTATTACCTTTAACAGCTTTGACCTTTATTGCCTTGGGTAGTTACTTTGGGTCCTTTTAGTCTGTCTTCTTGAATATGAAGTGTGAGCAGTACATCCCAGTTTACTTCATAGGTGTTCCTTCCTGCTGGTGTTCAGTGCAAATCTCAGTAATGATAGGGGTGATGTGTTTTGAATACAACAAACTAAACTTTAGTTTGATCTTGTGGTAAGGTAAATGCCATTGCTCAGTCAGTACCTTTTTTTGGTTTTTTCATCCTAAGTGATTATGACCCAGAGCAGTTTGAGGGGAGAATGTGCCACTGGGTGAAGGATGCAATTCCTGTCTGCACTTCCTCCACAAGCAGGATTTGCTTACTATCCTTGAATTGGATTAGTTTAGTGGGCCTCATCTCTGAGGTGATGAGAACAGAACATCCTTGCTAATATTACTTAGTTGCAGGTATATACGTGGTAATCTGAGTCTTGTAAAGTGAATACTGTAGTGCATGGGGAGGGTAAAGGGGAAGGAAGCTGTTCGGTTGCTCAAGAGGAGACTCTCCACAATGTCTAAACACTGTGGTACTGTTACTACAGGTCTCACATTTAAACAGGAAGCAAAGGTAGGAAGGTGCTCAAGGTTAGGGTGTGGTAGTGGCTCTGGTGGAATTAGATGACAGTTGGAACTGATGATACTGAAGATCTTTTCCATCCATAGTGGTTCTGTGAAACGTACGGTACACCCCAAGGATGACATTTCCAAGTGAGATCAAAACATAGCTAATAATGCCTGTGTTTAAATTAGGATGAAGCCAGAGCAGAGTCATATGAAAAATCATGAACTGCAGACACATGCTGAGTCTGCAGGCCACAAAGGTGCACTCACTTGTACTTGGAAATCCTTCCCTGTGTGTACATAACGGTGTACATGTCTGTCAGAGCTTGGGCATGATGCAGAATACTGCTGGTACTGACTGGAAAGTCTGCCTGTAGCAGTCACCTTCCTCTGATGGTTCTACCCTTACTCTTTCCTTCTTTTTTTTTTGGGGGGGGGGGAGGGGGGGTGTGTGTACAATTTTTTGGGTTTTATGTTTTATTTTCTACCCTGATAAGTAATTACTAAAATGTTAGTGCACAAGTAAAAACGAAAAACAAAACACCGAAGTCCACACAACCACCCAAACCAACCAGATTAACTTTTGCAGTTGAGACCATGACCTCCTTTTAAAGCCTGTGCTGTTCAGCGTTGAACAGCTTAAACTAGTTTACCTGAATTACTGTGACGGGGATCACAATAGCCTGGCATGTAAGTTCCTAGGATATAAATCAATACAAATGTGGTATCTCTTTCTAATTAGCATCACACTTACTCAGTGTTGCAAAGTTTTCAGTTAATGTTGTGTGTAGAATTAGTTCTTCTATTTTTCATCAAAGCCAGTGATGGTAGAGTAACTTCTTAAAAATCTTCACAGGCATTTTCTGGCGCTCATCAACAATCAGGAGTAGTTCTGTAACATGAAAGACTCAGGAGTGAAGGAATCCTTACTACAGCAGGATTCACAGACTGTTAGTAGGGCTTCAGGGTATAGCAGCTACAAGTTTTCTTTCTTTCAGTCATCCCAGCAGAGTCATTTCATAAATCCAGTCAGTGGAGAACTCTGTGTTGGGCTCACCAAGAATAACTTTGCCAGTGTTTCAGTAAAGGAACTTCTGCTATAACTTTGGTGGCTTGTGCCTTTATGAGTGAGAGTGAAATCATAGAAATCTTACGTGTTGTCCCTTCCTGCTTTTGGATCTTTAAAAGCAATTTAAAAGGACTTCTTCATGGTGAAATAATTGGTGCCCCTGAGTCCTTGTTCTAGTTAACATTTTAAAATGCTACTCTTACCATAATGTCTTTACTACTTTGACTTTTTTTGTGTTCCTGTGACTAAGAGGCCACAGTTCAATTAGGCTACTTAGCTGTGTATCTATCTTTGAACACAAGCAACAATGTTGTTATTACAGTGGTTGTGTTAATGGTTTCATTGGCATTTGAGTATAATGCTTGACACCAGCCAGGTTTCTCTCTGACTTACACTATACTGGCACTTTGCTAAATCAAATCCTATATCATTAAGCACTACTACAGATAATTTTAACAATCTTAATGGACAAAATTCTTACTCCCTTAAATACTGTTAATCCTGTCCCTAGTACACAGTAACCTTGTTTTATATGCCTAATTTAGCAGAGCAGAACTTGTGTAAAAATTGTGTGAGAACTTGTGTAAATGCTCATGTTAAGTGTAGGTAACAGAAGTTGTTTGGTTTGTTGTGGTGGTGGTGGTTTTGGTTTTATTTTTTTGTCAGCTGCACTAAGTTGAATTAAAACATGAAGGTGGACAAATGCTAACTTGTCCAGTAATCAGTTTTCAGGGACCTGTTCTAGCCACACATCATTAGAGAGAAATGAGTGTTACAGGGTATAGGTAGTGTATAGGACATAAAAGAGGCAGTTTCTGTCCTACTGTTTTGTGTAGGGTTTCTTGTCTGCTAGCACTGAGAGAGATGAAGGAAGCAGAAACCAGCTTGCCATCAGTGTGTAAAGCACAGCTGCTTGTGAGTTAGAATATCAAACACTAACAGCACTGTTACTTTGATTCCTACCAGCATTTGAGTGGCATAAGGAGTCTCAAGGCTGCTCTTACATTGCTTATTGCTTTTACTCTTCAGCATTGCATGGGAGCAAAACCACTTGTGCAATTTGGAGGTTTAGGCTGTGAATTTGCTGATGCCAGCTGCAGAGCAGAACTGATAAAGATGGAGGAAGTAAGGAATTTAGGTGTGCTCTGAACTTTCAAAAGGTAGACTTCTGAGCTATGCTGCCTTATTTAATATTAGCTAGATAAATAGGATATTTTTTCTCAAAACTTACAAAACAGGATGCATGCCCTTTCACTGATCTGTGGTGCTCATGACATATTGAAGTCCCATTTCTTAGATTGAAACTGCCTGTTTAATTTGCTTCTCACTTTGCTCTTAAACAGCTATCTGAATGCAAAATTACTATTACAGGAGAGTCAAAATAGTTCAGATTAAGACCAGAAAGCCACAGCTGAAGTTTGTCCATTTATATAAAATACTAAACTCAAAGGGCTAGCATCATATACAGTACCATTAATTTTTGTGCTACAGTTGTCCCACTTTTGTCTTAGACTTTGCTGATCAGTCTCAGGGCTTTTATTCCAGCAATATCGCAGCATCCAAAATCTTACTGAACCCAAGATATTATCTTAATCCTCCCATTAAGCTTGTAAATGAGTGACTGCAATACTTGTAGTTCATGGAGTTTTGGGGCTTGACAACTTCAAAAATAAGGTCAGCATGGGAACAAGACAAGCTGGATCTTGCCAGTCTCACAGCTTCCAGAGACAGCATACTAGAGATAGACAGATAGAGAGAGCTTCCAGAGACTAGCTTGATAACCTGAAAGGTGGTTGTAGCCAGGAAGGGGTTGGTCTCTTCTCTCTAGCAACCAGCACCAGAACAAGAGTGCACAGTCTCAAGCTGTACCAGGGAAAGTTTAAGCTCGAGGTGAGGAGAAAGCTCTTCGCTGAGAGAGTCATTCATCATTGGAATGTGCTGCCCAGGGAGGTGGTGGAGTCACCATCCCTGCAGATGTTCAAGAGGGGACTGGACGTGGCACTTGGTGCCATGGTCTAGTCATGAGGTCTCTAGTGACAGGTTGGACTTGATCTTTGAGGTCTCTTCCAATCTTGGCAATACTGTGATACTGTGATATTGATAATTTAATATGTACTGTTCCTTTAAAGCAACAGAATTCCTGTAGCACTTGAAAGTTAAAATTTAGAAGGAAAAACAGACAAAACAAACAACCACCAGAAAACCCCAAACCAACAAACCCAAATGAACAAAACCCTCTATAAAGCCAGTGTTCTTTAATAAGCTCTTGTTACTTCAGATTGAGTGCTGCAGTTGTTTTGACTGTAGATAACTGCTCTACTTGTTCGTATCTTTAGGCAATGAAAGCATCTGCAAAGTAGAGTACCTTAAGTGTTCAGACACCACCACTCTTGGTGCTGCTAGGTAGCTTTTTGTTTATTCTATGGCAGCATCATGCAGGCAAAAATCTCAGGGACTGTTTCCCAGAACACTTAGCATTTATACTGATGTGATGCTTCAAGTAAACTGCTACTGATAGAATTCTCTTTTCTCTGTAGTAAGTTTTTCACAGAACTGTGTTGCTATTGGCTGTGCAGAAATTCACAATTAAACATACTAACCTGACGGCTAAAGAAGCTTAAATTGTCAAGTTTTTCATTAACAACTGACCAAAGTTGTAGGGAATATCAGTTACATTAATCAAAAGACAATTTGTATCTACATAGAATTAATTGGAAGGGGGTACCATATTGATGCTGCCTGGCTCAAAATAAATTGAAATTACTAAAATGCCATTTTATAGCTATAACTTCTTAAGTTATTGTGATGTGTAGACTAGCTGACCATGGATGATACTGTTCTAAGATGTATTCTGCTAATAAGGTGTTTTATATTCAAATAGAACAAAGCAGATGTTTTTCTCAATCTGACAAAAAAAAAAAGTGTTTTTTTCAAATGCCGTTAGAAACTACTCCAGTTTAACTGCTGATTTTTTTGGGGTCTTGAATCTTAAAAAAAGGACCCTGGCGAAGCCGAGGAAAGTGGAACGCAGGGAAAATTGGTGGAAGCGCTCAGGCAAATGAGAATTAATCATAGGGGGAACTACCGCCACCTCCTGGAAGAGATGCTGACTAGTTACAGGCTAGCTAAGATACAGGGAGAAGAGTGCCCTGCTGAATCAGCTGCAGCATCTGCTTCAGATACCCGTGCTGGACCCAGTTACCCTGTACCAGACACCCACACAGAATCTGAGAATCACCTTGCTGAAATGCAGAGCTCAAACGAAGACTCAGGGATGAATGAGATGAGTGATAAACAGACATAATGTTTTACACAGTGGATTTAATGCTTCGCTTCACTTGATGTGTTTTCCTTTGTTTATATCTCAGCATTTGTCACTTCTACCTTAGAAGTCTCTTTGGTTCTGCTTTAGTTATTTGTACAGATTGTTTATACGAAGCTCTTTTTTTCCCTTAGACATTCAACTACTATATTAATTGCATCTATTGTATAGCAAGCAATTAAATTCTCTTTCGAGATCCTGTGTTGTTTAAATCCTGTCACACCAACAATTGGTATCTGCCATGCTGATGGAAAAAAATCTGAACTTTCAAAGTATATTCTTAAATGATAATTTTGATGGTATATGTTTGTTGATTGTGAAGTAATTTGCATCTTAATTGTATCTGTTGTGCAAATTAAGGGAATAATAGATTCCTTTTTCTCCTCCATAACATCATATGCTGCATGTTTGTGTTTGATCTGTGTATGGTTTATATTACAACTCAATTGCAAAAGCTATTACTTATTAGGTTGTTACTTATTCTTCATGAAATGTATTTGACTTTTTTCCCAATTCAGATTGTATCTGCTGTTCATCATAAGTACCAATTTTCTAGATGACTGTATTATTTCCCAAGTTGTAGGATGACATATATCCAGAAATGAAAATGTACTTAGACTTAGTACCTAGTGTCAAATTCTAAGAATTTGTGTTTAAGTGAAAATAAAGAATATGCTGTGAATAATATGTATATCCATATTGACTCTTCTAAGCCAGTAATAAACTTCTTTTGAAATGCTATCTTTCTGATGTGACTTGCAACTTTTCATAGCTTCTGACGTTAACTCGTGAATGTTCATTAACCTCTACAAATACTTGAGTAATTTTGGGTTTGGCACATCCATCAGGATCTTCTCCTCGGGCAGTGTTTCTCAGGTTCACGTTAAGCATCAGCCATATAAATGAATAAACTGGCTCTTCTACCTAATCTTACCATCTGCCAAGTCTTTTCCCTGTCTTTTGGTGTACAACACCCAAATGCACATACATACATGTATCAGTGATAACACTGGGAATTTACAGTGGTGGTAACTGCTCTGCTAATTCTTGTGACAGTGGTTGGCTCATAATAGAGCACTCTCACAAAAATACCGTTCAGAGTAGGTGCAAATTTCACTGCCTAATGAAAAAGAGCCTAAGGGAATTTCTTGTGGACCAGGAATACCTGAAGAGCTGAGTTCTTAGTATTTTATAGACATTGTTTATTAGTCCATAAATGTAGACTCTATTAATGGGTACAATTTAGTACCATTTCAGATGATACTTGGTTGTAAGTATGCCACAGTTGCTTTCCCGGGTTCATAGTCTGGAAAGTAAATTGCCTCGTGAAGTTGAGGAGCAGAGAGTGTTTGTGTAGAGAGGTGGGCAGGTACGGGGGGGAAAAGGGAAAATGTCATGTGTTGTGCACTAGCGTTCTACTTAGTTATGGCACTGAAATCCAAAGTGCCACAAAATGTGTTCATTTGTATGGGTGAGTAGTAATATTTCTCCTCTTCTTTTCCTGTAGGGTGCTGGAGAACTAGAAGATCCGTGGTAGCCTTACAAATCTACTAAAATGCTTTTGATTCTGAAAGGGGGGAAAAAAACCCTTTTAAAAATCTGTTTTCTTCAAGGGAAAAATTCTGGTGGATTTCCAACATTTTGTGAAATGGGCAGAAATATATTAGATTTTTCCATCAGTTGTTCATTTTTATGTTTTCTGATATTGCCACTCTTAGCATTGCCTGTAACTACAGTATTTTTACCAGCCTCAGGCATACTATTTACATCTGTAATGAACTTTGGCCCTTAAAAGGAAGGAACAATTCTCCCAGCAGATCAGTATGTGTACCTGAGGTGCACGGGGTAGTGGGTGTGCTCTGAAGATACACTATGGCTAAATGAAACGTGCAACACACGAGCGCGAGAGAGTGCAAAGTAATTGTGAGACGCGGCTTAAATTTCACGTGACCGAGTTGGAAGGCTTTGCAGCTCTGTGGCTTGGAAGTGATTTTAATTGGGCAATATGCTATCAGATGTGTTTTGGTATTTTTAATTTCCCGGTTTTACCTGTATTGCCAGACTCTTAGGTTCCCCTGCAGTGTCCAAATTGTGATGTGTTGCCTACTGCTTGCTTTAAGAGAATTGCGTTTGGCAATAATATCAGAAGATCCTAGGCACCTAGAGACAGCGAGGATTCTGCGCACATCTACCACACACCCTGAAACTTTTGCTAGAGAAAATCTTCTAAAACCAAACTGATGAATTCATAGTTAGTGACTTGCTTTGACATCTCTCACAGCTGCAGGGTTGTTGGTTTTGGTGTTTTTGGTTTGGTTTTGTTTTGTTGGGTTGGTTTATTTTTTTTTTTTTAGAATGCTGAAAATTTGCCTTTATGACAATGTAAATTTTTTTATTCTGTGTGGTTTTCTATAGGTTTTTGATTTCTTATTTTTTTTTTCAGCTTAAGATCCAGAAGTTTTGTGTAATATGGGTATAATTTTTAATTGTTTGCGTTATTTTCGAAGTTCAAATTATCACTTTGAGATTACTATAAATACACTTAAAATTATCTATTTTAAATTAAGAAAATATTAGAGATATTTTCATGGGTTCAACGACCTTTCATTTTATAAGCAATGGGCATGGTACAGAGTGGCTGTCATGTAAGGTACTTGAAGATTCTTAGTTTAATTCTATTTTTGCAATAACTTTGACTTTTTTTTCCTGACTTCTTTGAGTTGTGCATGTAATGAGTCCAGTAAATGCTGAAAATGGGGAAGAGTAAAGTATTTATCTAAAGTAAAAGCTATTAGGGAGGGGAAATCGTGAATGTATCCATCTGTACATGATTTACATGCTGTGGATGCCTTGTAAACATTTTCCTATTTGTTTAAACTGTGTTTCAGCGAGGATGTAATTGCCCTTGTGTGTAGTTTTAAGCTAATGACAGTCATCAACTGGTTTTGTGTGGAAATGAAATTCATGGTATTTTTCTGTAACTTTATCCTCATGGTGAGTCTGTAAAACCCACACGCTCTTTCATACTGGTGCCCAAGGCAAGCTTTCCCCATCATTTGGATTCACTGTGTATCTAATATTTTTTTTTTTTTGGTCTAGAGAGAATTATTGCTGCAGTATATTTTATTTATTCATTAGATTTTAGCCTTGTAAGTTAAAGTGTTCTAAATGATGATGTTAACAGGTATTTGTCCCTTTACTGTTTTTGTTTTGGTTTTGTTTTGTTTTTTTTTTTTTTTTGGTTGGTTGGTTGGGTTGGGGTTTTTTTGTTTTGGTTTGGGTTTGGGTTTTTCTTTTTGTGTGGGGTTTTTTTTTTGGGGGGGTGGGGGGGTGGGTGGAAGGGGGCAGGTGTTAAAAGATAGGGAATGAAGAATGCAAAATGGTTTATTGTTCAGACTGTCCGCTCTGGTCCAACCCTGTACTGATAGTACTTTCCCAGTATGATATTGTGATGTTTCATACAATACAGTGAACATAGCCAACTTGTTATCTTCAATAAAGGATTGCTAAAACAGTGTGATATGCTTTATATTTTCTTGAGAAGGATCTCATCAAGCAGAGGTAATTGTTCTATATAAAAACATAACCAAATAGGAATTGTGAGGTGCCTTGGGAGATTTGTTCTATAGCGTGTTGTCTTGGTGAGCCAGAAGTCTCAAAGTAGGCTGCCCTGTGGGAGAGAAGAGAGCATCTATTGCTCCTGGAGCAAATCCTTCCCGAGTTCATCTGGAACGAGTTTTATTCCAGCTATGGGAGAGCATTCATTTAGTTTTGAGGTTTGTTTTGTTTTTACAGGCTATCTCATATTCCTGTTGCTGGACCGTTGTGGTCTGGTGTGTAATCAATGAACTCTGTTGGTTCATTGTAAAATTAGCCAAATGAATCAAATCAGCCATTGTAAAAGCCTTGGGATGCAGTTCAGTACTGCAGAGTGAATCTTTCTGTGGGATACTGGAGCTTTCTGGCCTGAGCTGAGCTTTTTCAGCAGGAAATTCTTTCAGGGGAGCAAAACCTGAGTAGGTTTGATCATGAAGTACCTGCCCCCGTTTCAATATGTGTGACAAAGCAAATTAGTTACAGGAAGGCCTCTATGTGTGCACTGGTGGAGACAGGAGGAGTAAACTCAGTATATTAAGCTCTGAAAAGCAGCACAGTTTGTATAGTCTGGCAATAGAATAGAATAGAATTAACCAGGTTGGAAGAGACCTTTGAGATCATAGAGTCTGACCTATCATCCAACATCATCTAATCAACTAAACCATGGCACCAAGCACCCTGTCAAGTGTCTTCCTAAACACCTCCAGTGATGGTGACCCCACCGCCTCCCTGGGCAGCACATTCCAATAGCCAGTCTCTCTTTCTGGGAAGAACTTCTTCCTAACATCCAGCCTAAACCTCCCCTGGCACAGCTTGAGACTGTGTCCTCTTGTTCTGGTGCTGGTTGCCTGGGAGAAGAGACCAACCCCCACCTGGCTACAGCCTCCCTTCAGGTAGTTGTAGGTTGGATACAATACACTAGGTTGAGAGAGACCTTCAAGATCATCGTGTCCAACCCATCAACCAATCCAACCCACCTAAACAACTAAACCATGGCACCAAGCACCCCATCAAGTCTTCTCCTGAACACCTCCAATGAAGGTGACTCCACCACCTCCACGGGTAGCCGATTCCAATGGGCAATCACTCTCTCTGTATAGAACTTCTTCCTAACATCCAGCCTAACACCTGCCCTGGTGCAGCCTGAGACTGTGTCCTCTTGTTCTGGTACTGTCTGCCTGGGAGAAGAGACCAACCTCTGCCTGGCTACAACCTCCCTTCAGGTAGTTGTATGTGATGATCTTGAAGGTCTCTTCCAACCTGGTTTATTGTATTGTATAATGTCCAGGTGTTACATTCCTTTCAAGAGTAGTGTTTTTTTTTCTGGGGGGAGGATTGAATTGTCCTTTCTTAAGAGAGAATGTGCTATAAGAGAAACTGGTGGAAAGATGCCTCTGTGTCCATGATTATTTTAGCCACTTTTTGGGGGATGTGTGTGAATTTCTAGTTAACCTTTAGAGCTTCGTCAGGAAGTTTGAAATAAATATACAGAGGTTGAAGTCTTTTAAAGCATATTTGCCACTGTTTTTGTAAGGAGACATCGTATCGTCCCCATCGATTTAATTCTGTGAATGTTTGCTTTGGCAGGTTCCTGACATGCGGAAAGGTAAGGCTGTGTCTGCCTAGGCTTGGGCACATCTACCGTACTTAATGTTTGTTGCTCTTAGGAGGAGCTGGAGAACCTGCTCGGGTTTGGGGTTTGTTTGCTTTGGGTTTTGGTGGTGGTTTATTTTCCTTGTCACCTTCAATGCATAAGCACATCTGAATTTAATGGTGCAAAAAGGATTTTGGCCTGGATGTGTAAAGTGGATGTATTATTTTTTTCTTCTAGTGTGTTTTAAAAGCACTTTGGGGAGCGGAGAATGTGTGAAATTAAACAACATTACCTTTTCCAGATCTCCAAAATTGGCATTTAATTTTGAGTGATACAGGGGTAGGAAGTACTCTGCTAATGCAAACAGTGTGTGGGGTGATCTGCACCACACAGCTTGGTGTCATCAGCAAACTTGCTGAGGGTGCACTCAATGCCACTGTCCATGGCACCCACAAAGATGTTTGAACAAGACTGGTCCCAGGACTGATCCCTGAGGGACTCCACTTGTCACTGGCCTCCACTAGGACATGGATCCGTTGACAGCCACTCTTTGGGTGTGGCCATCAAGCCAGTTCTTTATCCAGCTAGTGGTCCAATGGGTATTCTGTTATCTCAAAGGTGCTGTACAGCTGTCTTTCTGTGCGGCCTTCAGTACCGAAATATTTGGAAGATCTGTCTTTGAAATGCAAGCTGGTTTTGTTTCATGTGCTGAACTGGGTACTAGAGACTCTAGACAGCATAGCAGAGAGAAAAGCATGAGAACTGTGACAGAGTGCCTCGTAATGAAGGACAGGCACTTGCTGTCATTATTCTTCAGGTGGGGAGAAGCTTGGTGCTGAATGTGTCCTGCGATAGGTGTCACTCCACTATTTGAGAATGGGATGGTGGGGGGCAGGAGGGTGTGATTTCACTGCATTGTGTGAGTAATTGCTGAACCTGGGATTAGGTTTTCCTCTGGTTCACTGGTATGCACAAACCAGGTACCTGAAACTTATTTTATGCAGATACATAATGTGAGATATGGCACCAGAAGATCCCACACAGCTCAGTGGATTCACTAAGTTCAGAATGGAAAGGCTTGCATTCACTGCAGGCAGTGCTTTTTTCACCTTTCCCCAGGCAACATTTTCACCCTGATGCTTGAATGCCAGACACTTCTGGAACAAAACTTGTTTCAAATAGTGTGCAGACATTAGTACTTAGATTTTTAGCAGGGTAGGTAACTGATGCAAAGTGAGGAGAATTGTCTTCTATTTCAGTCCCTGTATACTCAGGTGACCTATGAAAGTGAAGTTCTGCTACCTGGGTCCACACTGAATAGCACACATATCCTTGAAAATTGCTTCTTAGTGTTGTGAAATGTTTCCTTGATGCAGAGGTCTAGGTTCTGCTGGCCAGAGTGTCCCTTCTATGAACACAGAACCTTGCATTTGCAGATGTTGCTTTGCAACATGCCATGGTGGTCCCCCTAAACTGGAGAACTGGGGGTTTGGGTTGTTTTTTCTTGGGGGTGTGTGTGTGTGTGTGTGTAGATTGTTCTTTGTCTTTTAGTTTTGGGGTTGGTTTTTTTGGTTGTTGGGTTTTTTCCTGGTAGTTTTGAGGTTTGTTTTGTTTTTACAGGCTATCTCATATTCCTGTTGCTGGACCGTTGTGGTCTGGTGTGTAATCAATGAACTCTGTTGGTTCATTGTAAAAATTAACCAAATGAGCCAAATCAGCCATTGTAAAAGCCTTGGGATGCAGTTCAGTACTGCAGAGTGAATCTTTCTGTGGGAATACTGGAGCTTTCTGGCCTGAGCTGAGCTTTTTCAGCAGGAAATTCTTTCAGGGGAGCAAAACCTGAGTAGGTTTGATCATGAAATACCTGCCCCCCTTTCAATATGTGTGACAAAGCAAATTAGTGACAGGAAGGCCTCTATGTGTGCACTGGTGGAGACAGGAGGAGTAAACTCAGTATATTAAGCTCTGAAAAGCAGCACTGTTTGTATAGTCTGGCAATAGAGTAGAATAGAGTAGGATAGAGTAGAATAGACCAGACCAGACCAGGTTGGAAGAGATCTTTGAGATCATAGAGTCCAACCTATCATCCAACACCATCTAATCAACTAAACCATGGCACCAAGCACCCCATCAAGTGTCTTCCTAAACACCTCCAGTGATGGTGACCCCACCACCTCCCTGGGCAGCACATTCCAACAGTCCATCTCTCTTTCTCATTTTTATACTTCTGGTATGATTCCACACCGCTTTGTCCAATACACATAACTATCTTAATCAAAACTAATATTAATGCTATTAATATGATAATCATTACAATTCCAACCAAGAACTGTTTAAGCCAGAAAATGTTGGGCATCCATGAGGTTAATTCTTCCCAGAGGTTTGAAAATCCATACGATGTATCATCCTTGCTCACCTCATGTAGTACTTGCCCTTGTTCCCATATGTTTTGTACACCAGTTTTAATTTGTCCTGACTTATCATACAATCATAGAATGAATAAGGTTGGAAAAGACCTCAAAGATCATAAAGTCCAACCTCTCACCCAACACCTCATGACTACTAAACCACGGCTTCAAGTGCCACATCCAGTCCCCTTTTGAACACCTCCAGGGATGGTGACTCCACCACCTCCCCAGGCAGCACATTCCAATGGCCAAGAACTCTCTCTGTGAAGAACTTTCTCCTCACCTCCAGCCTAAACATCCCCTGGCACAGCTTGAGACTGTGTCCTCTTGTTCTGGTGCTGGTTGCCTGGGAGAAGAGACCAACCCCCACCTGGCTACAACCTCCCTTCAGGTAGTTGTAGAGAGCAATGAGGTCTCCCCTGAGCCTCCTCTTCTCCAGGCTAAGCAACCCCAGCTCCCTCAGCCTCTCCTCACAGGGCTGTGCTCAAGGCCTCTCCCCATCCTTGTTGCCCTTCTCTGGATATGTTCAAGAGTCTCAATGTCTTTCTTAAATTGAGGGGCCCAGAATTGGACACAGTCCTCAATGTTATGAATATACTAGTGATTTGTGTTAAAAGTATAGAATTCAGAGTGCACTAAGATTAAGGGTCAGAAGCTTGCTGTTTTGAGGACAAAGGGAAAGCTGCATATTTTAGACTTAAACAGAGACTGTGTGTTTGGCTAATTGGAGACACCAAGGCTGAGGAGAAGCTGTGTTAACATAAACACCCAGTTCCATCCAGAACTGAGAATGTGCTTTCTTTAGATAAGAAGTCTGGACGGCTGAACCTTGGGAGGAACCTTACCCTGCAGAGTGCACATGAGCAGGGATTCGATCACCTATTCTGAGAACTCATTGTCATATGCCTGCCTTCTATTTAGCATGTTTGTTTATGTAGATGATGTAGCTCTATAAGGTGAAGAAAGCTATTGTAAAAGTGCTGTGGGGGTGAGGCTGGGTACCCTTGCAAGCCCAACTGGTTGCTTTGCTTTTTTTATTGCCTTTTATTGCCTTTTTATGGTCCTTTATTGCTTTATAAAGCAGTAAAGTTGTGACCAGAAACTTTTACCTGGAGTCATCTATAACACTCAAGTTGTGGCCTAACCAGTGCAGAGTCCAGGGGCACAATGACTTCCCTGCTCCTGCTGGCCACACTATTTTTGATGCAGAAATCTGTGGAAGTGCAACAAGTGGTGTTGATCAAGGGACAGCCCCCTCCCATTTCAGCTGTAACAGCCTCCAAAGCCAGCCTGGTTTGCATTGACACGCCCCTTGCAGACTTGACTTCTTCCTGCAGATTCTGCACCACATCAGCGACTGAGTTCAGTGATTTCCATTGTAGCTGATATATTTACTGTTGCCTTTTCAAGTTGTGCAGCACCCAATGCAGGGATCAATGCTCCTACAAAAATGTGGTCTCCAGTGTTGTGTCTAACAAGGGGACTTTCCATTCTCCAATGTCTTCTCCAAAGAGTTCTCCGATATCCTCTAGGCAGGATCTCATTATGGACAGTGGTTTGTGGGTTTAAGCAGCCTGCAGTGCAACCTCCTGTCCACTTCAGGGGTAAGCTTTTCTGGCATCCCCATCCCCACGTAACCACCACTCGCCATAAGGGAGTAAGCAACTCGTTTGACTCAATAGGGCTACCCCAGCCCCTACAACATCCAGCCTGTTTGCCTTAGAAGAGGTACAGTTGGTTCCCTGAACCCATATGTTGTCACCTGAGGCTTTGTGGTGGGCTGAAGGGCCGATCCTCCCTTCCCTCCCACCGCAGGCAGAAAAAAATGAGACTCAGACAAACGGATTGCAGAAGTGGTGGAAAGTTTAAATGGCAAAGCAGTGAATATTTTACAGAGAATCACAAGCACAGTGACAAAAGAGAGATCCCAAAGCATACCCAGAAGCATCCCAACACTCCCCTCCCCCCACCTGTGGGTACACCCAAAACCCCCAGGGCTCTCTTCCCCCTGCCTCCTCCACTGTTAGGCTAATCTCAGCTGGCCAGATCTGAGACTGCCCTTCCCCCTTCTCCCAGCCTTAGGCCTAGCCAGGCCCAAGAGGCCTCGAGATGGCTCTTCCTCCATTACCAGACAGGGACCATCTCCATAGGAGCTGTGAGGGAGTAAGTAGCCTTAATTGTTTCCAAACAATTGTGGATAACTGGTTCTCCATCACCTCCCTGGAGGAAAGAGGCTGGATTGACAACATTACTAACTTTGATTTCTACATCATCCTCTTCCACTGGGATGGCTGGGGATTGGAGAAATCCTTGTGGAGGCAGCCAGTGTCCCCCCTTGGCTTCTAGAACAGCAGAGATGGTGCATGATACCAGGACTGTGATCTTCTGTCCCATTGTGAATTTGTGAGACTCTTGAATGTTAAATTGCAACTGCTGCCCCAGCCCTCAGGCATCCTGGCCTCGCCTTGCTTATCTCATCCAGTTGTTTGGAGAGGTATGCCACCACTCTTGGGTAGGGTCCTAAGGTTTGTGCTAGGACTCAGAGCACTATCCCTTGGCTTTCATGGGAATGCAATAAAAAGGGTTTGGTGGCATCAGGTAGGCCTAGTGCTGGTGCCCTCATCAATTCCTTCTTTAAGGTATGGAAAGCTTGTTCAGCTTCTCCACTGCATGGAAAGGCCTTGTCAGTCTCTTCCAATAATTCATAGAGGGGTTTCACAAGCAGGCCGTAATTACAAATCCACAGCAGCACCACCCTGTTGTTCCCAAGAAGGTTTGGAGTGCCTTAACTGCCTTTGGAAGTGGGGTAGAACAGATGCCCTCCTTTCTTTCAGGGCCCAGCACTCGCTGTCCTGCAGTCAACTCATATCCCGAGTAGGCTACTTGCTGCTGTACCACTTGGGCCTTCTGTGGGGAAACTCAGAACCCATTAAGTCCCAGAAAATTCTGCATACTCACAGTCCATCTTCCACATTCTGCTCTAGTCTGGCTGCCAGCAGGATGTCATCTACACACTGTAGCAGAACTTGTCTCACTTCTCTAATTCTTTTGCAAGTTGGTTTAGTGAGGCTGTTCTTAAATCCTTGGGGCCAGACTGTCCAAGTTAATTGACATTTTCGGTTAGTTCCTGGGTTCTCCCATTCAAAGGCAAACAGTGGCTGGCACTCAGGGGCCAGGGGCAGGCAGAAAAAGGCATCCTCTAGATCCAAGAGCGTAAACCATTCTAAATCTGTTCTTAATTGGGTGTATGGGTTTGCTACCACTGGATGAATATCCTTTGTTATTCTGTTTATGGCCCTCAGGTCTTGCACTAAGTGATACTCTCCAGCTGTTTTCCTTACAGGTAAAACTGGGGTGTTATAAGCTGATGCACACTCTGTTAGCAGCCCATGCTTTAGGAATTTTTCTACAATAGGCAAAACTCCTTCCCTGTCTTCTTTCCTTAAGGAACACTGTTTTAACCTAGCTGGTTGAACTCCGTGCTTAAGGTCTATTATCACAGGTAGGGCATTTTTGGCCCTTCCAGGCTGCTCAGTGTCCCAAACCCCAGGATATACTTGACCCTTTATGCTTTCTCTTATTTTGTTTTTCTCTTGTTGAGGGCTCATTAATGCAAGACTTCAGACCTCAATCAACTGTTCCTCCCTTACCCTAAATTCTACCTTCCCCTTATTAAATTTGATTTCAGCTCCCAATGCCTCTAACAAGTCCCTTCCTAGCAATGACTTTGGGGCATTTGGCATATATAAAAACCTATGTAAGCCCCAGGTTTTACCATACTTATATTTAAGAGGTTTTGAAAAATATGCCTTCTCAGTTTGACTGCAGCCCCTACCACAGCAGCACAGCTCTCATCCCAAGGCAGCAGTGCTTGAGTTAAGACTGAAAAGGTCGCTCTGGTGTCAGCTAGGAATTCCAGTTTGTTTTCTTTTCCCCCTAGCTTCATTATAACCAGAGGGTCTGCTAGGGTGTTTGTAGTCTCCTCCAGTCCTCCCTAATCATCCTCTTCCAGTTGTGCCTGTATTTTCTTTTCCTCTTTCCTTTCTGGACATTCCCTTTCCCAGTGTCCCTTCCATTTACAGATTGCACATCGATCCTTTTCCAGCCGTGCCCTATTAGGCCCTTTGGTCTCCCTACTTTCTTGCAACGCTGCTACCAACATCCTCTCTTCTTTTCTCCTATTCTCTTCTTCCCTGTTAGAGAATATCCTCCATGCTACGTCCAAAAGTGCCTCTAAATTCCTTCCCTGCGAGGCTGACAACTTGTGCAACTTCTTTCTGATATCACTGGCAGATTGCCCAATGAATAGTGATGCCAGTTGTTGTATACCTACTTCTGATCCAAGGTCAAGAGAGGTGTTTTCCCTCATGACTTCCCTCAGTTTACCCAGGAGTTCTGAGGGTGATTCACCAGGCCCTTGACTGAGTATAATACAGACCACTTAATTGCTTTCGGAATGGCTTTTTCTATTCCCCTGGCTACAAATTCCCAGTATCATAGAATCACGGAATCATAGAGTCATAGAATCAATAAGGTTGGAAAAGACCTCAAAGATCATCAAGCCCAACCTGTAACCCCTTCCAGTCTAGTCCTTTGCAGGGCATTGTTCATATTCCATCCTGGATTTGAGAGTGAAATGCATCCCCTACGCTTGCTCCCCATCCCCGGGTTTGAATTCTGTCTGTTGCCAGTTCCAATCCATGGTTTTCAGTTAATTGTTTTTTCTGTTTCAGTCATTTGTTCTAATAATAACTGGATATCATCCCAGTCTAGATTATGCTGCTTGATCATGAATCAAAAACGAGTAGCTGTCCCTGTAGGGTCATTATGATAATTTTTAGCCTTTTTTGCCCCCAGCTAGCCAAATCCTGACTTGTCCCGGGGCACTTAATCCAGACTGGGTCACCCTCTGGCCCTGCCACTTGTTGCAGAGGGGCCTGACCTGGGGAGGCAGGGCAGTTGCTTGCTGTCCTCAGCTCCTTCTTGCCCCTGGGCTTCCCAGAGCATGGGTGGTGGAACTGACTCCAGTACCCCTGCCAGAATCACTGCTGCTCCCAGAGCTTCCTACGTTGTTTCCTGGACCCCCTGTCACTACCCCTTGCGATTTTCCTGGAGGGTGATAAAATTCCAGCAGGTCTTTTGGTTCCTCAAGTTTAAGACATCTCTGCCCTATGCTGCATGCAGAACAAGAGGACACAGTCTCAAGCTGCACCAAGGGAAGTTTAGGCTCGAGGTGAGGAGGAAGTTCTTCACAGAGAGAGTCATTTGTCATTGGGATGTGCTGCCCAGGGAGGTGGTGGAGTCACCGTCCCTGGAGGTGTTCAAGAGGGGACTGGACGTGGCACTTGGTGCCATCTTCTAGTCATGAGGTCTGTGGTGACAGGTTGGACTTGATGATCTTTGAGGTCCCTTCCAGCCTTGGTGATACTGTGATGTATCTAGGTCTCTCCAACAACAAAAAGAAAAGATGCAAATTACCAGAGGAAAAAAAAATCATAGAAATTGGACTCCTTTGAATGAATTATTGGGAGACTGAAAGACACTGAGGTCCTGGAGTGTATCCAGAGAAGAACAGTGAGGCTGCTGAGGGAGCTGGGGTTGTTTAGTCTGGAGAAGAGAAGCCTCAAGGGAGATCTTACTGCTCTCTACAGCTACCTGATAAGAGGTTGGAGTGAAGTAACCAGCAATAGGATAAGAGGAAAAGGGTTTAAATTGTGCCAGGAGAGGTTTAGATTGGACACTAAGAAAAACTTCTTTACTGGAGAGAGGTGAGGCATTGGAACAGGCTGCCCAGTGAGGTGGTGAGGCTGCCATCCCTGAAAGTGTCCAAGAAGCTATAGATGTGGTGCTCTGGAATATGGTTTAGTGGTCATGGTAGTCATGGTTGGACTTGATGATCTTAAAGGTCTTTTCCAACCTTAATGATTCTATGATCTATTCTATGATCAGAACAACACCTTTTCAGCTGTGTCTGTCTCTTGTTCTTGGACTTGTTTTCCTTTTCAAGGGCCAAAAGCATTGGATCCGAGGGAGGTCTAACAGCACAGCCCCTTTGGAGCTCAGGATGTTCTCGGAGATAGAAAAACATGTCAGCATATCTTGACTCATCCCATTTTTGTTCCCTTCTTAAGAACAGCATCAGTTGCAGTAAAGTGTCAGACTCCAGACTCCCATTTACAGGACATTTTGCTCCACTGTCTAATTTATATAATACCACCACCGGGTACAGAATTTAATTAGAGTCTTTTGGTTTGTTGATCCTCCTGGAGGGCCTCCAGTTTCCTCCCAGTGGGCAAGTAAGAAACCAAGTGCATGTCTTGGGATCTCATGACTTTGTCTCCCTCCCATTTTACACAACAGGGTACTGCCTGTTTACAACACACAGAACACATGACAAATACAATTACAGCAATAATGACCATCCCTAAATAGCATAGAATAGCATGGAATTAACCAGGTTGGAAAAGACCTTTGAGATCATCAAGTCCAACCTATCACCCAACACCATCTCATCAACTACACCATGGCCCCAAGTGCCTCATCCAGTCTCTTCCTAAACACCTCCAGTGATGGTGATTCCACCACCGCCCTGGGCAACACATTCCAATGGCCAATCTCTCTTTCTGGGAAGAACTTCTTCCTAACATCCAGCCTAAACCTCCCCTGGCACAGCTTGAGACTGTGTCCTCTTGTTCTGGTGCTGGTTGCCTGGGAGAAGAAACCAACCCCCACCTGGCTACAACCTCCCTTCAGGTAGTGGTAGATGGCAATAAGGTCTCCCCTGAGCCTCCTCTTCTCCAGGCTAAGCAACCCCAGCTCCCTCAGCCTCTCCTCACAGGGCTGTGCTCGAGGCCTCTCCCCAGCCTTGTTGCCCTTCTCTGGACATGTTCAAGTGTCTCAATGTCCTTCTTAAACTGAGGGGCCCAGAATTGGACACAGTACTCAAGGTGTGGCCTAACCAATGCAGAGTACAGGGGCACAATGACTTCCCTGCTCCTGCTGGCCACACTATTCCTAATGCAGGCCAGGATGCCGTTGGCCTTCTTGGCCACCTGGGCACACTGCTGGCTCATGTTTAGGCAGCTGTCAACCAGCACCCCCAGGTCCCTTTCTCTTTGGCAGCTCTCCAGCCACTCCGACCCCAGCCTGTAGCTCTGCATGGGGTTGCTGTGGCCAAAGTGCAGCACCCAGCACTTGGACTGGGTCCAAGTCCCTGGCCCTCACAGGTGATCAGCAGAGCTGGCTTCTCCCACTGTTTTTTAATTAAAACAGTTTGAGAAGTAGAAAATCCTTGGAGCTGATGAGCAGACAGTTCTTTTAAAATAAATACCCGAGTTTAGCAGGAGCAGAGAGTCGATCACGGGATAGCCGACTCGATGCAACGACAGGGGAGGTTTAGGCTGGAGGTGAGGAGGAAGTTCTTCACTGGGAGAGTTGTTCGTCATTGGAATGTGCTGCCCAGGGAGGTGGTGGAGTCCCCATCCCTGGAGGTGTTCAAGAGGGGATTGGATGTGGCACTTGGTGCCATGGTCTAGTCATGAGGTCTGTGGTGACAGGTTGGACTCGATGATCTTTGAGGTCTCTTCCAACCTTGGTGATACTGTGATACTGTATCCCTGACTTGTCAGGTGAGGTAAGTAGGAGCTAATTACAGCACATAATGCCATTAACCTCTAATCACATAGTCCATTAGTGGACTAAGAGCATGTAAAAAAACCAAACTAAAGGAAAAAAAACAAAACAAACAAGTCAACAAAACCCCCAAACTACAACAGAAACCAAACCACAGCCCAAACAACACAACACCAAGATCCCCACCCCACCAAACCATATCACAGCATCCCACACAATTATATTTTGCCAACCCCTAGGCTGCAGGCTAATGGCAGAAACCTCACTCACACTTAGGCATATGCAGATGCCACATCAGAAGTTTGCTGCTTGAGAGCATCTCTTGAAGACTGCCCTGCTTGTCAAGGGAGGACTTTCTAAGTGCTGAAGAAACATGGCTTTAAAGGTCAGATTATCCATCAGGCTTGTGGGAGCCACCTAGGAAAAACTGGCAGCCATAGTGTTGGCCTCTTTACATGGGTGTAAAGCTGGCCCAGATTTTGTAAGTAATGAGGTTATATTTAGAGTGCATTATGTCAGACCAGTTCCAGTGGTAAGAAACCATTTAATAAAGAAGCATTAAGCAAGAGAACTTTTGAACAATAAACATCTTCCTACACTTGTCACATTAGGGTGCTTAATCACCCCTCTGTATGGTTTTCAGCGTAGTAGGTACGGTGTGGAGTAACTGGCAAGCTACTTGGCATTTGCATAGAATCAAACAGCAGTCTCCTTAGCCAGCCTGTGCATCTAAATAATTATATATCAGAAGTGCTTGTGGAAATTAACCCCTCCATCTTGCAGAAATAACCATGGCAATCTGTGTGGAGATACAGCTATTACTGCCCACACACCGATTGGTTTTGTTTCCCTATCTAACCCTAACAGAGTAACAGGTACAGCCAGGCAGAGAGGGACCTGGGGGTGCTGGTCGATGGTAGGCTGAACATGAGCCTGCAGTGTACCCAGGCAGCCAAGAGGGCCAATGGCATCCTGGCCTGCATCAGGAACAGTGTGGCCAGCAGCAGCAGGGAGGTCATTCTGCCCCTGTACACTGCACTGGTTAGGCCACACCTTGAGTACTGTGTCCAGTTCTGGGCCCCTCAGTTTAGGAAGGAGGTTGGCTTGCTGGAAGGTGTCCAGAGAAGGGCAACAAAGTTGGTGAGGGGTTTGGAACACAAGCCCTGTGAGGAAAGGCTGAGGGAGCTGGGGTTGCTTAGCCTGGAGAAGAGGAGACTCAGGGGTGACCTTATTGCTCTCTACAACTACCTGAAGGGAGGTTGTGGACAAGTGGAGGTTGGTCTCTTCTTCCAGGTAATCAGCACCAGAAGACACAGTCTCAGGCTGCACCAGGGGAGGTTTAGGCTGGATGTTAGGAAGAAGTTCTATACAGAGAGAGTGATTGCCCATTGGAATGGGCTGCCCAGGGAGGTGGTGGAGTCACCTTCATTGGAGGTGCTTGCTGCCATGCTCTAGTTGTTCGGGTGGGTTGGATTGGTTGCTAGGTTGGATGCGATGATCTTGAAGGTCTCTCCCAACCTGGTTTCTTGTATTGTATTATAGAGTACAGTGTGCTCTTTACCTCTTCATGCTTTTCAGCAGATTCTGCCTCCACGGTTGCACTGGCTGGTTACTCCTGCTCAACTATGAAATTGCTTGGGAGGGAAGCATTTCAGAATGGCTGAAAGCATAATGCCTGCCTACAGAAAATACCTTTCAAAAAGAAAATGGTAACGCTCAGTGGGAGTTGTTGGTGATCTGCCTCTCTTCAGATGAAGTTTAGTGTTTCCCTTTATCAAATAATTTTAAGGCAAGCAATTCTTCAGAACTAAGATCAGAGTGAGAAATGGTCTCTAATAAAATACCTTTGTGGTTTTATTCGTACTCTGTGAGGAAGAACATACAGGAGGAAGTACTAGATTCTTGGACCTGTTCTCTAGCTTCTGTGGTAGTTGATTGTCCAGACTTATTTTCTTTGCCTGTATCTGCCCTCCAGATATTCTAGAATAATTTTCAGCCTTCAAGGTCCAGATGTCCAATCTAAGCATACCTGTGCTCTGCTGGTACCTGTTTGTGCTTCAGTTCTTATGTAGCAGCATGGAGTTGATCTGAAATGTGGTTGAACTCTAGCTGTAGAATCAAAGAATTGTTAGGGTTGGAAGGGACCGCAAGGATCATCCAGTTCCAACCCCCCTGCCGTGGGCAGGGACACCTCACACTAGATCAGGTTGCTCACAGCCACATCCAGCCTGCTCTTAAAAACCTCCAGGGATGAGGCTTCTACCACCTTCCTAGGCAACTTGTGCCAGTGTCTCACCACCCTCATGGGGAAGAATTCTTTCCTGACATCCAGTCTGAATCTACCCATTTCTATTATTTTGCCATTCCCCCCAGTCCTATGGGATCCTTTTTAGGATGTCCCCTGACATCCTAAAAAGTCCCTCCCCAGCTTTCTTGTAGCCCCCTTCAGACACTGGAAGGCCACAAGAAGATCTTCTCGGAGCCTTCTCTTCTCCAGACTGAATAGTCCCAACTCCCTCAGTCTGTCCTCATAGCAGAGCAGCTCCAGCCCTCTGCTCATCCTTGTGGCCCTTCTCTGGACACCTTCCAGCACCTCCAGATCCTTCCTGTAATAAGGGCTCCAGAACTGGACACAGTACTCCAGGTGGGGTCTCACCAGGGTGGAATAGAGGGGGAGAATCACCTCCCTCGACCTGCTGGCCACACTTCTCTTGATGCAGCCCAGGATGGGATTTGGCTTTCTGGGCTGCAAGTGCACACTGCTGGCTCATGTTGAGTTTCTCACCCACCAGCACCCCCAAGTCCTGTGTAAGCACAGTCAGGCTGACTCTGAAGAATGTGTGTTTACCAGATTCTTGGTAGTTTCCAGGATGGTTTGTATTTTCTTTTAATCTTAAAATAGAGTCTTTCTGTATCTTTGTGTGTCCTGTAGCCACCTGAAGAAGACTGAGGTTAGTTCACATGGATTCCTCTATAAATGGCCTCCAGCTCCTGCATTTCTCTACCACAGCAGCAGAATCCTCCTCTTTTCAGCTGGACACTTGGCAATTAAGGCACAATCTGTTCTACTTAAGGTATAAATAAGTCTTTAATGTTACTTGGAGATTACATTAGGACAAGAAGGGCATTTTTGAAGATAGAATTACCATACAGCAGAGTTCACAGAGAAGGCATTGGCCATTCCACTCATGCAAGATATTCAAATCAGGGTGTATGGAGAGCAGTGACCATTTGTGACTGCTGAATTGCTAAATTGGCATTTTATCAGTTGTGTGAATTATGCATACAAAGAGTAACCTCCCTGTTACCCTCAGATGAAGTGCAGGCAATTATCACCATTAAGTTTACTGCCTCAAGGAATAGGGAGGGGCTGAAATAACTGGGACCAGAGTTTCAACAGTGTTTTGAGTAGTAATGATGTACTGTGTGGATGGAGTGGAGTTAGGTCCCTGATTCTCTGCAGATTTCATTCATTCTGGGAGTAACTCTCTTCCCACCTTCAACATCAGCAGCAGTTCTGGATGTGAGATTTACTGTTTTCTACTTATGGAAGTAAAATGTTAGGACTTTAGGGACAGACAGCAATGTATCACAGTACTGCAACAAGTGTGAGAAATAAAGGCTGTGACTGAAGAGTTGCTTGGCCAAGTGATTGTGCTTTGTGTTCTGGCCCCTCTCCCCACCTGTTCTCCTCCCTCTGCTGGGCTGGGTGAATCATTGGTGTGGTCTCATGGGGACCAGGTGGATTAGAAATAGAATGTTTGTGGTTTGTTTGTTTGTTTGTTTGAGCCAGACCTCTTTCCCAGTCTGATTCACTGCACAGCTGCCTAAATACTGCATCTGGAATTGAGGCAAGGGATAACTCAAGACTGGTACAGGCAGTCAGGGATAAGAGTTGATGGAGTTAGTACTAAGTGATGGAGAGTTAGACACAAACCTGCAACTTCAGTTCTGGTCATGTAGCATTGCCTATGGAGCAGCTCTTTGTTATGACAAATTATGTGTCTATGTGACAGTGATGTACTGGAGATACTTTCTGGGACTTGCAGAATGGCTGTCCCATGTCTCAGGATGTTAATGTTCTGACACATGCCTTCTCTGATTCTGTGCCCATGCTGCAAAATGGTAAATGTGAAGATCCTCCCAACTCGTGCTGCACTCTTCAGGAGAGATGCTGGCTGTGACTTGCAAGTTCTGCACGGTGCAGCCATGATGTGGTGTCAAGAACACTGACAACACAGCTGCCATTGGCTCTATGGGCTCGTGTGTCAGGTGTGCTGGTACAGAGAGAAAGGGAGAAAGCAAAAAGAAGCACTAAAATCTGATTAAGGTGTCACTGCTGACACTTGGCTGCTGTGTCATGCAGTGGTCTTCTAGCATGAATACATATTTGTATTTTCTACAAGTGCAGGCAGGTAGTTCCCAAATCCTGGTTGTCTGGCATGAAAGCCTTGGAATGAGCAGGGTGGTGGCTGGCCTTGTGGAGCGTGATGCTATGGCTGGGAATGCATTGTGGAAAATAAACACAAGCCCTAATAAGCAAACAAAACAACATAGCTACCTCGGTAACTAAACTGCAATCTGCTTGTCAGCCTTACTCCTGCTTGACTTTTTTTCCAGTGACTGTCCAACTTTTTTTTACCCACAACTTGATTCTCTCTCTTTTTTTCCCCCCTCCTAATTATTGCAGCAGGAGCCAAGCTGGCTTGGTGTTGGTTTGGCACAGGGTCACACTCGGGGAGACTTGGCTCTGCTCTTGTGGTGAGTGATGAGGTTTTGGAGAATCAGACACATGGTTGAGGGGCAACGAAAGGGCATAGTATTCTGAACTGTGCTTCTGTATTCTACCAGCTCCACAATTTAGAAACATGTCCATGGTATAGGCAAAAGCAAAAAGAAACAACCGAAAAACCAAACCCCAAACAGACAAAACCAAACGACTCACAACTGAGCACAGAGAGTCTGTTCCCAGACTTGCCCAGCAAACAACCGAAAAAAACCCCAACAGACAAACTAAACAACACACAACTGAGCACTGAGAATCTGTTCCCAGACTCTCCCAGCCCTGGTGCTGAGCTCTGTCTCTCTGTCCAGAGTCCTATGGGCTCAGCTGACCCGTGTGTCTGTGACAGGCAGTCATGTTTTGGTTGCATTTTTGCTCTTGCCTGTGACTTGCTTTGCTTTCTGCTGTGCTGGGATGCTTGAAGGAGCTTTTGGGCACTGCAGGAAGCTGTGGGTGTGTTTGAACTTCTAAGTTTTGAGGAAAAAAGCAAGGTGGGGGGAGCACTAAGGTCTCAAGGTGTATGTGGTGCAACCTAAATGTCCTGTGTTTGCACATGTTTTTCTTTTAACCGTAAATTAAATCGCTGAAATGATGTCTTTGACATGTGGAGGGGGAGCCGTTGGCATTGCACTGAACACAAGCTTACAACCAGTATTGTCTCTGCCTGGAAACTTACACAGCTTACTGCTATCATGATACTGAGACTGTAGAGCCATTAGATGGGAGTCTGTCTCACATACTTTCCCCTTTCTGAGTTTCCTGGCAATACTGAATTACATGCACTGAAACTACTGCTGCTATCTCGACCACTCTGGCAGCTGCTATGTGCTGCTGCAAGGAAGAAAATTATTACATCTGTCAAAGGGAACGATCTCTTCCTAGAAATACTGAAGCAATAACATACTTATTCAATCATTTGAATATTGCCTGCTGGGTTTTTTTTTTCAGTGGTTAGTTTATAAAATTATTTCATGATTCGCAGCAAACGAAATAAATACCTTTTATGAGGGCAACCCAAAGCTTTTCTCCGCTGCTGTTGCCCGTGGGAGTTTCCGTGGGAGCCAGATTCTGTGGTTGTGGGCAGGTATTTGCTTTTACATGTGATAAGGCAGCTGCTTGACAAGTGCGTGTTGCTTTGTCTTTTCTTTGGTATGCCTGGGCAGAGGGCACTGGCTGGAGGGGATGCCTTGGCGGATGGTATCTGGCTGGCTTTAGGACAGCTGGAGCTGAGGCCGCAGAGTCGCCTCTGCTGAGCTGTCCCGTCCTGATGGAGATAGCTCTGGGTGCAGCAGCGTTTCCCATGCTGCGCATCGCAGGATCGGTATGTGCCTTCTTGTGGTTAATACTTAACAGTCGTGAATGGGCTGGGTTGGGTGAGTTAGAGGGGGTTTGTTTTTGTAAGCTGTAAGAAACCAAGCACATCAGGCCTTTGTGTCTTTTCTCCTCAGTTTCTATTGTTGCTTTCGGGAGAACAGTCGTCAACACCTTATTCTTGTAAATCGCTCGTTAACGCTCAGACTGCTTGAGGCAGGCGGAACCGTGGCCGGTCTGAAAAGCTGCCTATTTACTAAATCTTTTACTGGTAAATCCCCTCAAGTTTTGCCTTGCTATTAAAAGGAAGAGAAGTTTGGTGTGCCGGAGAAAGCAACAGTAAACGTAACTCTGCTTGGCTGGCACGAGTAATTGATCCCCTCCCTGGGAGAGGGCGCTTTCTTGTAGTGCTTTGTTCTCTTGCTGAAGATGCCTGTTATGGGGAAGAGTGGGAGCACTTTGCCCTTTTTGCCTCTTTTTGCACTTTGACCTGTTGGTCAGGATTGATTATAAACCCAGATTCTAATTGCACTGCTTCTCATTTCACTGAACAACGGTGTGTTGGCAAAGCTTTCTTGGAGTGGCTGGAGTCTCCAGGACAAGACCCGTGAAATAAAATGGTTGAGGAGGAATCTAAGAGCTTACCTATGGAGCTGAGTGAGAAAGGAGGTGTGGAGAATAACGGATTTGTTCAGAATGAAGCATTTGATGACAAGGAGGCCAATACCAGTAGCCAAGAAGAAATACCGAAGCCGTGCATTGTTGGTGTGGACCCAGTAGCTATAGAGGAGCCGGTACTAAAGCCTTATGCAGGGATGCCAAAGGAAGTCTTGCTGAAGTTCTCCAGCCAAGCCCGGTACAGAGTCACCAGGGAGATTCTCTTCTGGCTCATAATTGCTGCTGCTGTCATGCTTGTATCTGCTACAATTGCAATTGTTGTTCTCTCCCCAAAGTGCCTGGACTGGTGGCAGGATAGTCCTATTTATCAGATCTATCCTCGTTCCTTTAAGGACAGCAACATGGATGGCAATGGGGATCTGAAAGGTGAGTGAATTTTCGTTCTTGATATGTGCAAGGATATGTGGCAGTCTGTCTGTCTATATACGTGGGTGCATACTAACAAATAATATGTGACCATATATTCCAATAGAGAAAGCCACCCTAACGGAGAAGGGAAGAAAAGTTGTCTGACTAATCATTAATTGCAACTCACATTCTCATGAATAAACCCAGGAGTTGCTTGTTCAAGCTGCTAAGTCCAGGCCTAGGCCTGTTTAGACGTGGGGCTGAAAGCAGTAGCACACCTGCCATTAGAGTAAAATAGCCACCCAGAACTGAGGTCAGCCAAGAGGATGGGTGCTGCTGACCACTTTGTCTTGGCTGCCTTCCCGCAAGGAAAAGTGAGGAAAAAGAACACTGACAGAGTGAGGAGAAGTTTGTTACTTTTATTCATTGCCTAGGTGTTTTTGAGCTCTTGGGAATGCATTGAGACTACTTGATACGAGAGGCAACGCCGCTCACCAGTAGCACAGCTACTGTTTCGGAAAAGGAAGGCTCAACACCATAATGGGCAATAAATTTCTAAACACAAAGTCAGGAAGGTAAAGATTTGGGTTTAAAAACACTAGGGGAGAATGGAGTGAGGTATTTGGATAGAAAACAGGGAAAAAAGTCCGCGTGGCTTTTCATGAGGCAGGGAATACCTGGGGTCTTGGCATTGAAACTGTGCTTCCCTGCGGGTGGTCCTGAGGATTCATTGGTGGTCCTTGAATTGGGAAGGCAATGCTGTTACTGCGTTTGCAGCAAGTACAGGAGCTGGTTTCCAAAAGTAAGCGTTCATATTTTTACAATACAGAATAGAGATTGGGTTTGATCCGATTTTGATTTGAATTCCTGCTTTATTTCCTGCTTGTCAAAGTGGCTTTGAATGGTTTTTATTGTATGCCTTCATGCTGTCCTGAAGAAATGTCCTGACTGCTCTGCCGCCTGAGGCCAGAGCAAAGGGGGTGGCTGTGTATGAAAGGGCCCTGCGTGTCCTCTGACTGAGAGCCCATGGCAAACTCTTTTATTTAAAGCATTTCTCTTGCAAAGGGAAGATGTCCTGTTCTTTTAAACAGGTATCCAGGAGAAACTAGACCATATTACGTATTTGAACATAAAAACCATCTGGATCACCTCCTTTTTTAAGTCTCCATTGAAAGACTTTGGATATGGAGCTGAAGATTTCTACGATATTGATCCCATGTTTGGGTCAATGAGAGATTTTGAGGATCTGCTTGCAGCCATACATGACAAAGGTAAGCTGCAACTCTGAACAAAGTGACTCTTGTAAAGATGTTCGTTCGTGTGATGGAGCTGTACCTTGTAGCGTGAAGTTATCATCTGAGATTTCAGTTTGTGTGTCTGGAAATCCCCCCGTGGTGGTGTTGAGTAGGAACAGATGGAGGTGCCAGTGAAGGGTAGGCATTAGCTCCACAGCAAGCTAAGCTCTGATTGCTGTTTCCTGCCCCTTGGGCACTGGGCGGTGCTGGGAACAGGACTGAAGATGTTTCGAGCTACAACAGCAGCATCAGGCTGCTCTGTCCTCTGCAAGGCATGGGGCCCTCTGAGGATGATCATGGGTGATGGGCTGACATACTGCCTGTGCTCCTTGGTGCGTGGGGCATGGGCATTGCTGGTCTGTGGGATCAAGGCTGAGATGCAGTTGGTTCTGACTGAATTTTGTGACCAGTGGGGCTGCTTGCTGAAGAAAGCTGGAAAACAATGACAGGGGTGGGAGTGAGCGTGGGCATCCTTCCTGCAATTGTATCCCCCGTTGGCGCACTGATACTTTAGACAAATGTTTGCTCAGGTGTCTCCCCAAACAGCTGTTGGGCTGAATGGTAAATGGTTTGCCAGTGCCTTTGGAATTTCAAGGAATGTCTGTAGGAAGACTGAGGAAGAACATGTGTTCACCGATTCTAGATCAGGGAAGTGCCTTTCCCACCTGGGAGGCGGGAGGCACATGTGGAAGTCAGAGTTAATGGAAGTGGTTCATGACAACACAGATCTCTGCTGATTTGTTTCTGCCCCCTTGTTTCCCTTCTCAGCAATGGGCTGTGGGTAACAATACCAGCAAGATGTGTCTCAGCTACGTGCAGGCTCCAGGTAGCCTAGCTGTACTGGTAACCTGGGGCTTTCTGTGGTGGGTTTTCGCCTCTCTTCTGCCAGACCTCTGGGATGGAAGAAACTCATTCACTCCTGGTAATGCATTGATAAAGAAATGTGACCTTTGTCTTAAAAGGCTAGATATCATGTTGTTTCTATGGTTTGATGTTTAAGGGCTAAAGGTGATAATGGATTTAATACCAAACCACACAAGCAACAAGCACCGATGGTTTCAGCTGAGTCGCAATCGGACTGGGAAATTCACGGACTATTACATCTGGCAGGACTGCATGCAGGATACTGGTTTGGTTGCTCCTCCAAACAACTGGGTGAGCACATGAAGGGACACATGCAAATCCCAAACTGGATGCAGGCTGCCACATACCAGAAGCAGTTATAGCATAATTGCTCCTGTGTACGCTGGGTCATAAATGACTGTTAATGCCTGATCTAGTGCAGACTGAGGTTCAAACAGAATTTCTTTTGTTTAATGGCTTTTGTTTCTTTACATCACTGTTGTATCTTCATTGCTTAAACAAACACAGAAAGGGGCAGTTGTGCCCAAGCAGTTCACATGTGCCTCCATCTGTGTCTGGGTACTCCGCTTTAGAAACTCCACCTCAGCGCTTTTGAAATCATAGCTGGTGGAGAGGGGAAAAACCCAGTAGGTTCTTGGCTTTTTTCGGGAAGGTGGTCAGACCAGGAAGTGTGTTGCCTGTTTCAGCTTTATTTATTTGAAGTTTTGAACTGAGGAGTACATGCTTAGAAACTTGTGTATCCTAAGAGCTCAAGGTGGAACAGTTAGTGTAATTTCTCTTTAAACATACAGTCAGGAGCTGTCTGAGCTTTTGGAGTATTTTCACAGAATCACCAAGGTTGGAAGAGACCTCAAAGATCATCGAGTCCAACCTGTCACCACAGACCTCATGACTAGACCATGGCACCAAGTGCCACGTCCAATCCCCTCTTGAACACCTCCAGGGATGGTGACTCCACCACCTCCCTGGGCAGCACATTCCAATGGCCAATGACTCTCTCAGTGAAGATCTTTCTCCTCACCTCCAGCCTAAACTTCCCCTGGTGCAGCTTGAGACTGTGTCCCCTTGTTCTGGTGCTGGTTGCTAGAGAGAAGACACCAACCTCTTCCTGGCTACAACCTCCCTTCAGGTAGTTGTAGAGAGCAATAAGGTCTCCCCTGAGCCTCCTCTTCTCCAGGCTAAACAACCCCAGCTCCCTCAGCCTCTCCTCACAGGGCTGTGCTAAAGGCCTCTCCCCAGCCTTGTTGCCCTTCTCTGGACACGTTCAAGTGTCTCCATGTCCTTCTTAAACTGAGGGGCCCAGAACTGGACACAGGACTCAAGGTGTGGCCTAACCAATGCAGAGTCCAGGGGCACAATGACCTCCCTGCTCCTGCTGGCCACACCATTCCTAATGCAGGCCAGGATGCCATTGGCCTTCTTGGCCACCTGGGCACACTGCTGTCTCATGTTTAGGGGGGCTGTCAATCAGCACCCCCAGGTCCCTTTCTCTTTGGCAGCTCTCCAGCCACTCTGACCCCAGCCTGTAGCTCTGCATGGGGTTGCTGTGGCCAAAGTGCAGCACCTGGCACTTGGATTTGTTGAATGCCATCCTGTTGGACTCTGCCCATATGTCCAGGTGGTCAAGGTCCCTCTGCAGAGCCCTTCTGCCCTCTAATAGATCAACATCTGCTCCCAACTTGGTGTCATCTGCAAATTTGCTGATGACTGTCTCAATCCCCTCATCCAGATCATCTCTGAAGATGTTAAAGAGGATGGGGCCCAGCACTGATTGCCGGGGGACACCACTAGCGATATAAGCTTGAATAAAGTTAAGAGTTGAACACGCTGACTGCTGTTGGTGCTTCAAAGGGATTATACCAGATGGCAGAAAGCTGAAAGTTAACTAAAGCTGTTTTCAATAAGTTTTAGGAAAAACAAATCCAAAAGAAGTGTTCACACTCCTGTTTGCCCTTCTGTGCTGAATAACTCCCAGGGAAAGTCTACTAAAAAACAAGTAAACAAAAAAAAACCTAACCAACAACAACCAAACAAACAAAACCCCAAAACCAAACCACAGGGTGAAGCATGACTAGAAAAAGAGCAACTAGCAGGAGGAGAAAGTGTAAAACAAGTACTAAAATCTACTGTAAATCTAGTTCACTGATCAGGCATCTTGTGCTTTATTATGTGTTTGTAGTACACCACATCTTGTGCTGGTGGACAAGAAGCTCAACAGGAGCTCTCAGTGTGCACTTGCAGCCTGGAAAGCCAATCAGATCCTGGGCTGCAGCAAGAGAAGTGTGGCCAGCAGGTCAAGGGAGGGGATTCTCCCCCTCTACTCAGCTCTGGTGAGACCCCACCTGGAGTACTGCCTCCAGTTCTGGAGCCCCTATTACAAGAGGGATCTGGAGGTGCTGGAGCATGTCCAGAGAAGGTCCACAAGGATGATCAGAGGGCTGGAGCACCTCTCCTATGAGGACAGACTGAAGGAGTTGGGGCTGTTCAGTCTGGAGAAGAGAAGGCTCCGAGGTGACCTCATTGTGGCCTTCCAGTATCTGAAGGGGGCTACAAGAAGGCTGGGGAGGGACTTCTCAGGCTATCAGGTAGTGATAGGACTAGGGGGAATGGAATGAAGCTGGAGGTGGGGAGATTCAGGCTGGAGGTGAGGAGGAAGTTCTTCAGCATGAGAGTGGTGAAGCCCTGGAATGGGTTGTCCAGGGAGGTGGTTGAGGCCCCGTCCCTGGAGGTGTTTAAGCCCAGGCTGGATGAGGCTCTGGCCAGGCTGATCTAGTGTGGAGTGTCCCTGCCCATGGCAGAGGGGTTGGAACTGGATGATCCTTGTGGTCCCTTCCAACCCTGACTGATATTATGATATTATGATACTATGATCTTAAAGTGTTCATGGTAGTAAATGATTTTTCTCCCTCCCTTGTACGAGCAGGTGAGTCTCTTTGGGAACTCCAGCTGGCAGTTTGATGATGTGAGGCAGCAATGTTATTTTCATCAGTTTGGAAAAGAGCAGCCAGACTTAAATTTTCGCAGCTTTGCTGTTCAGCAAGAAATCCATGTAAGTATGCAACCCTCTGCTGCAGCACCACCAGCAGAACAGCTCTTTCTTCACTGAATTTCTCTGATAATCTGTGCTATATGGTCTACAATGTAGTTGTAACTAATTCAAGTACTGCAGTATATGTAAACAAAACTAGAAGGTGTCCCAAAGAAACCCACGGAAAAAGCCCACCTAAAACTGAACCAAAAAACCCCCAAGCCAACCAAACCAAAAAACCCAACCCCACAATAACCCTCCAAATGAAAAAAAGTGGAAGTGCTGGCAGTGGGGGGTGGTGCAGTTCCCTGATTTTAAGAAGGTAGACTACTGCTTTTTTGCTGGTTTAAGTCCCCTGCTGTCACAAGATCTGGATGGGGGTTTGGCACAGCAGGCTATTACACTTTAAAAGGAGCTCTCTTTCTCTTTCTCTTCCTACTAAAGGCTTTCTTAAAGTTGCTTTTCTGTTTGGTGAACCCCCTGCTTTTCACCCTAACCTTATTTGCAGACTGTTCATACTTAGCTGAGCCAAAGCTGTCCTTCAGCTGAAGTAGCTTCTCCCATCCTTATTTATGCTTATTTGGTTTTCAGTGCTGTCAACACACCCCTTCAGCTTTTGTTACGAGCTGGTCTTTTCCACTCTTTCCCAGTGAGAGACTCCCCATCCCTTTCTTTAGCTATTAATCTACTCCTTACAGTGCTTCTGGCCTGAAGTCTCTCTCAAATTAAACAAACTGAACAGAGAAGATGCCTGGGCAGAATCTTGGACAGTGGCATAGGTACTTCTTCCTCTAGGTCCTAGGATTGCCGTTGCTTGCCTTGACGTTGGTGCTAGTACATGACTGCTGTCTGGAAGCAGCTAACTGATTCTAGCTCTATTCTCCATCAAGAGCCAAGGATGAGGGCACTTTGGTTGTTGTCTCACGCACAACAATTAATGCAAGAGTTGATGTGGAAAGTAAAGCAGCTCTTGCACCAAAGCCTGTCCTGAAGCAGAGCTGAATGACTCAAGTGGAGAGGTTTTTATCTCTGTTGATTCAAGGAGCTGTTAATTAGCAAGTCTGATGTGAGGGTGGCATTCTGTTTGGGCAGAGAGATGTTTGGTTTTCAAGAAAGCAAGTTAATGCTGATTGGAATTAGAAGAGATGCCTGGGCTTGTGGATAAGGGGAAGATAGTGAGTTTCGATCTGTCTTCCATCTGTGTTCTTACTTCATGTACTTAAAACACAATTCAATGGCTGTCTGGAAAAAAAAAAGTCTTTGTTCTCAGATGAAGAAAAGTGCCTGATCTGAATATTTGCAGAAACCACTCAAGAGGGACTGAGCTTCAGGGCTCTTTGTGAAACTAGAGCAATTAAAACTGTAGCAATATGACAGCTGCTGGAGGAGGATGTAATTGTATTGAACTCGCTCACCCCTGAATTTCATAATGAAATTGCGGATTGGTAGCAGTTACCTTGAATGATAATTTTTCATGTTCCTGCAAATCAACAAATAAGCCTGAAAAAAACCAAACCCATAAACATCAGTCCAGAGAGAACAAATGCCTTAGAAGTTTTATGGTATGAAAAGGAAATCGGTGGCGCACGGTCTGTGCAGAATGACTTTTGAACCGGTATGTTCTAATTGCGTGCAGCCGTGGCGGGGATTCACCAGCAACAGCTCCAACCACCAGCCCAATTGTTCTGATGGGTTAAGGGCCTTCAGTGAGTGTGTCTTGGCTTTGGTACCATGAACTGGGGAGAAACAATAAGGCATGCTGTATTTGGATCTTAGTGTGACAGGAGACTGACATGATTCACTTTAATCTCCACTAAACTGTGAAGTACAATTTTAACAAGTTGTTACCTACTAGTATTTCCTAACAGATTGAGTTTGCTTTCCAAGCACATGCTGTTGTGAATGGGGTGGACTCACCTGCACTTACCAGGTTTCACTTTTGTCTAGGATATTATCAAATTTTGGCTCGACAAAGGAATTGACGGCTTGAGCTTCGGCGCTGTGAAGTTTCTTTTGGAAGCAACTCATCTCCGCGACGAGCCCCAAGTGAACACGTCCCTGAATCCTGTAATGTATATCTTCCCTCAGCCCTCTCCCCCTCTATTTCCTGCTGGGCCAAGAGGCTGTCTCTTTTTACTCTTTCAAGTCTTAATTGTGGCTTTAGGAAGGCTGGATCAACCTGTCTCTTGGAAAGCAAGTGGCTCCTGGACACTGTGCAGACAGAGCACATACAAGATGACCCTGGGGTGAGGGTGTAGGTCACTGGGATATACCTGCACACAGGAGCTCTGTAGGTGGGAGGAGAAGGAGAGAATCACAGAACGGTGGGGGTTGGAAGGGACCTCCAGAGATCACCTAGTCCAACACCCCTGCTAAAGCAGGTCATAGAATCGTAGTCCTATCACTACCTGATAGCATGAAAAGTCCCTCCCCAGCCTTCTTGTAGGCCCCCTTCAGATCCTGGAAGGCCACAATGAGGTCACCTGGGAGCCTTCTCTTCTCCAGACTGAACAGCCCCAACTCCTTCAGTCTGTCCTCATAGGAGAGGTGCTCCAGCCCTCTGCTCATCCTCATGGCCCTTCTCTGGACACCTTCCAGCACCTCCAGATCCCTCTTGGAATAGGGGCTCCAGAACTGGATGCAGTACTCCAGGTGGGGTCTCACCAGAGCTGAGTAGAGGGGGAGAATCACCTCCCTTGACCTGCTGGCCACACTTCTCTTGATGCAGCCCAGGATCTGATTGGCTTTCCGGGCTGCAAGTGCACACTGAGAGCTCCTGGTGAGCTTCTCATCCACCAGCACCCCCAAGTCTCTCTCCTCGGGCTGCTTCCAGCCAGTCCCTGCCCAGCCTGGATTTGTGGCTGGGATTGCTTCGACCCAGCTGCAGGACCCTGCACTTGGTCATGTTGAAGCTCATGAGGTTGGCTTGTGCCCACCTCTCCAGCCTGTCCAGGTCCCTCTGGATGGATCCCTTCCCTCCAGCATGTCTGCTGCACCACACAGCTTGGTGTCATCAGCAAACTTGCTGAGGGTGCACTCAGTGCCACTGTCCAGGCCTGCCTAGATCAGGCCACACAAGAACGTGTGAACGTGTCCAGGTGGCTTTGGAATGTCTCTAGAGAAGGAAGACTCCAAAACCTTCCTGGGCTCTGCCACCCTCAAAGTAAAGAAGTTTTTCCCTATGTTTAAGTGAAAATTCCTGTGTTCTTGTCTATATACACTTCCTATTTCTGTTGTGACACTATTGCTTTGAATTTTCTGCTTAAAATAATTTGCTTTTCAATTTGTGTTCTAGAAACACCAGTCCTGTGCTTTTAATGGTTGATGGGTTGGCTTTGGGGAGCTCAGTTCTTGCCTGGGTATTCTACATTCCTGCTAGGAATCAGAGCAAAACAAAAACCCCCTCACATATTGGCAGTGTGTCAGGATGAGAGGTAGCAAGGAACATTCAGAATCGTGCACCCTGTATTTATATTACTTTTGCTGAGGTAGGAAGTTGGTGATGTCTCCAGACAGCACAAAGACACTGTTTCCCTCGGAGCTGAACGCTGCATGAAACTGTTGAGCCCCACAGGCATCACTGTCTTACAAGTTACCGAAACAATTGTGTCCATCTTTCCAGCCTGGGAAGTGTGCGCGGCCACAGCACCTGCTGTGCTTCCTGCTCCAGGTGGGCTTGAGTGGCTAGTGAACTTTCCCTCTTGAAGGACAGAGTCCAAAATAATCATCCCTCTAGCATGTCCTTTGAAGTTCCCCAAGTTCAGACCTGTGTGGTCCGCGTTGGTGCGCTAAACAAATGTCATCTGTCTCTACTGGTGCAAACGTTGCAGGAAAGGAGGAGAACAATTTGGAGAGTTCTGAATTCTAAACTATTGATTAACTAATGGGAAATATTGCCTTCTAATTTAAGGAGAGTATCACAGACTATTCTCAGCTCTACCATGACTACACTACCAGGCAAGTTGGAATGCACGATATCATCCGTAGCTTCCGTCAAACCATGAATCAGTTCAGCACTGAACCTGGCCGATACAGGTAATCATCATTACAGCTAGTGAATTCCTCTCTAGTATTTGACACCCTCTTGCTAGCAATGAATTCTGTCACTAACATAACATGCCATAAAAAGTTTTTCCTCAAATGCAGGTAGCAGGGCAGAGGCTATACTGCCTCTTCCCCAGTGGGTGAGGGGAAGGAAATGAATTGCCCTTGGTAGCTGTGCTGTATCCGTGGACTGTACCAAAGCAAGCAGAGAGGGTAACCATTTGGATCACAGAGATGCTGTAACTAATCAGCCCTGTGGCTGGTTTGTTATATAGTATTATTAATGCAGTTCATGGCAGACACAGTCAGAGATTGCAGAAATGGTTAAAACAGAGTGGTTGAGTCAGGAAGTCATCTGCTCCAACCACCCTGCTTGTCAGGGGTGCCTGGAGCAAGTTGTCTAAGACTTTGCCCAGATGGCTCTTGAACATCTGAATGGAGACTCTGCAGCTTTCTTGGGAAGCTTGTGCCAGTTGCCACTGACATCTGGCACTGCACATCACTGAGGAGAGCATGGCTCCATTGTCATGGCCTGTTCCCTTCATGTATTTATATACATTGATGAGACTTCTCCAGGCTGAAGAGTCATGGCTCTCTCAGCTGCTCCTCATCGTGGAGGGATGCCCTAGTCCCTTAATGGCCTTAGTGGTTATTTTCTGGGCTCTCTCCACTCTGTCCAGGCCTTTCTTGCACTGAGGAGCCTAAAACTGGACAACAAACTCCAGGTGTGGCCTCACCAGTGCTGAGGGGAAGGAAGGATCACCTCCACAGAGCAGCTGGCAACACTCCTCTTAATGCAACCCAGGATACTATTGGTCACCTTTGCTCCAAGGGCACACTGTTGGTTCATCTTCAACTTGAGGGCCCCCCATGTCCTTTTGTGTGAAGAGCACGGAAATGGCTGGAATGAAATGTGTGGATATGCGCTCAGAAAGATAAGAATCCAGTCAGATACTCACAGCCTTTGGTTTACTCATCACGTTTTCCTCCAGAAATTTTCAAGACATATTCCTCCTTGTCTGCTTTACAAAATACTGTTTCTCCATGTTAATCTTTTTTGATGATGGGGAGGGAACATAATTCATTATGCTGTGCTATTGTTTTCTATACGTGTCCAACACCATTTCTAGCTCCCTTCTGCTCAGTGCAAACCAAGAATGAGCCTAAAAAGGTGCTTTTGTACTTCTTTGTAGATTCATGGTTTCTGATGCCGATGAAAAGGAAGACATTGAAGCATCGATGATGTATTATGGAACACCTTTCATCCAAGAAGCAGATTTCCCCTTAAATTTCAACTTAATTAACATGAAAAATCTATCAGGCAACAGTATTTTTCAAGCTGTGAACTTGTGGATGAAGAACATGCCTGCAGGAAAATGGCCAAACTGGCTGGTAAGAGACGAACTCCTATAGGAAGGGTCTGATAGCTCTCCTTACAGTCCTTCCTCGCTGCAGATTTCAAGCACCAGCCACCCGGCCCCATGGCTGAGTAGATCTCCATGTGAAGCTCTCAGCTGCTGTAGTTGCAGTCATTGGCATTGGCCAGACAGGTGGTGGTTCTGCCCTTGGTAACAGGTATGCTCCCTGTGCAAGGGTTACAGAAGGGAATTTATGTTCATGCCTCTCCCTCAGTGTCTCCAGGGTAGTATGGGACATTGGCTTGAACCACAGGTGAGGATGGGATTGGTGCAATTCTCTTTGCCTGTAAACTGACTCAGCGTGATGGATTCTGGAGCCACCTCCCAGGGCCCGGAGAAGCACAGAGCACGCAGCTGAGGGCAGTTAACTTAAAACGTTGCTGCCTTTGCTAGGAAGCACATCTGGGATGTGCAAGAGCTCTTTCCAAACAAGCACCACCTTCACATAGCAGAGAAAATGGCAGACATCTGAAGGAACTGTAATCATGGAGACCTGTTATTTGTCACCTCCCTTCAGTTCTATCTCATGTGCTGCTGTCAGGGCTTCTGTGTGCTAAATTATTTGGGGCAGAAGTTTGTACTGACATCAAGATAAAAGCAATTGCTCTTGTGGGCCTGGAGGGGAAAGAAAAGCAACCTACTACCTTGTTAAATGAGTTAAAGAATTTCACATATGCAGGGAATTTGACAGTGTGTTTGACGAGGGATGATGTTTGCAGGTTGGAAGCCCTAATGCTGCCCGGATTTCATCTCGGCTTGGGAAGGAGTATGTCAACGTTATGAACATGCTGCTTTTAACCCTCCCTGGTACTCCTGTAACTTACTATGGTGAAGAAATAGGCATGGAGAACGTTGCATCAGAAAACGTAAGTGAAGAGTGTATGAACTCTGATCCCATTCTCCAGCTCTGAGTAAGGGAACTTCCAAAATTGCAAGTTTTGATTTGTTAACTAAACCCAGCCCTTCTCACTGCTCACGTGGTTTTCTGTGTTTCCCATGTCAAAAACATTGGACAGCACATGGAAACAGCTAGGCCAGAGAGCAGAACTAAGGGCTTTGTGCATGCCTGAACTGCTTGACTGCAGTCATGGTCCCTAATTTGTGTTCTCTGCCAGATCAGTTCTTGCATGGTGTGCAGTGGTTTTGCTTCACTTCAGCAGAAAGGGTGGAAAGTGCCAACACCAGGCCTGGCCTGGTGGTTAGAAGAGGTGTCATCCGAGGCAAGAGGAACCAAGTCACTGTCTCCCTTCTATAGAAGTACCCTAACCACTATATCAAAGTCCATTATTTCCTCACTGTTCTTTAAAGGAACTCAGAGTTCATGAGAGACTGTAGCTACAGTCACCACCTCCTACAGACTGTTTTGCTCTGACTATGCAAAGGCACCTAAGCCAGAGTCCTCTACAGGGTGCCCAAGCTCTCATGAAGGGGTTTCCAGAAAGGGTGGATGCATGCACCAGCACCAGCTTAGTGGTACTGCCTGGTGGCAAGCAGAAGTGGCTTCTGTCACGCAGGGTTTCATGCATTGTCTTTTAGACCCCTTTCTATACAGGGTTTAGATACCTGAGCCTAGGAGCCAGATGCCTACCTCACTTATGGCAGTAAGTTTCTCAGCCTACCAAAATTTTCCTAAGGGAGGGGTCAAGGGCTTACAACAACAGTCTGTGCCTTTCACAGCCTACTGACCTGCCAGCTTTCACATTTAGCCTGTGTAATTTCTTGTCTCTTCCATGATCATGGTGTCTGTGGTGTCTTGTTGTCCAAGCATGACTGGAAAAGGTCATGCCCGAGAGGGGAACAGTTCAGTTCTGTCTCTCATGACCACATTTGAGCATCATGAGAACATGGTCCTATGGCAGGTTAGTTTCACTGTGGAAAGCCTCTCAGGAAACAAGACGAGGCTACTAACAGTACTGGCTAGCTTTGTATCAACAGAGGTACTTGAGGCACAGGATTATCACTGGGTTTGTCTGATTCAGACACGAGGAAGCAGTCTCAGATTTAAAAAGAAACCTCATGTCCTGGGAGAAACACCTGGGTCAAAGCACCTCCTGCATTTCCTTCCTGCTGGTGATTACAGCTGATAGACTCTTGATTCTTATTCTTCAGAAAAATGGCTTGCCCTGGACTCCTCAGGGTTCAGTCTTCTAGCAGCTACCCTGTGGCACGTGGCTTTGCAGCAACGCAGAACCACTTTTCACTCAATCTGACGAGGAGGATTCCCTGATTAACAGGTGTCTTGGAAAGACACAGAGCATTTGCTGAGGTTTTGGGTTGTAGCCCCAGCATTGGAAACACTTCAGGGGAAGCTAGACGAGGTAAAGATGAAAGGGAGTGTTACCAGTTGAAAACTCAGAACTATTCCTTCTCCCCCCACCCCCACCCCCCCGCTTTCCAGAAGCTGCTAAAAGGAGAAACCCATTATTTATAATGTCACAGCGCAGAGTGACAATTTCTTTTGTTGAGCTGCTCTTCTGACAGGTTGTTTTGAAAAGTGCCCTTTATTAAAAAAAAAACCCAACAGTTTTCATGGAAAGCAAACACTCAAAGTATGTGCAAAATATTTTATGCCCTCTTATATAATTAAATTTAAGTGTCAGAACTTGTGGCAGCTCTTCAGTAACAGTAAGGAAGCTTTCTCAGAATTCTCCTGAATTCTTCAAAATGAGACTTTCAGACTTCTTACAGTGACAGTTTTTAATCAGCTAGATGCTGGTTTTCCATAAAGTTTTCACACTTGGAAATCATTTCATTTTTCTAACACAAACAGTCTTGTCCAAATTGTACCTTTTGCAAATGCAAGCTTGGAGAGTTCTAAGGTGAAAAGTTACAAAAGAACAGACACTGAATAAATGCTTTTATTAGTTGTTTATCATTATTTTAACTGTCTCTCTTTTTAGGACTCATATCTTTGCTCACTGCATGTCTGGGTGTTTATCAAAATACTCTAGTTGTCATTACTAAACTTTCATCCAACCCTATGTTGTAAAGAGAAGACAACTCTAGTAGAAGCAATGACACATTTTACCCAGTGCTCTGTACAGAGAGTCACAGACTGGTTAAGGTTGGAAAAGGTCTTTAAGATCAAGGCCAACTGTTAAGCTAATACTACCCAAGTCCAGCACTAACCCATGTACCTAAGTGCCATGTCCATGTCTTTAAAAGGCCTCCACAGGGATGGTGACTTGCCCACTTCCCTGCACAGCCTGTTCCAATGCTTGACAACCCTTTCAGTGAAGCAATTTTTCCCAGTGTCCAATTGGACCCCCCTGGGTGAAACGTGGGGCAACCTCCCTTATGAGGAAAGGCTGGAGGGAGCGGAGTCTCTTTTAGCTTGAAGGAGATGGCGAGATGACCTGGTTAATGTTTATACATATGTGAAGGGCAAGTGTCAGGAGGATGGAGGCAGGCTCTGCTCAGTGACAAGAGGAAATGGGTGCAAGCTGGAGCACAAGAGGAAAAACTTCTTCACTGTAAGGGTGACATAACACTGGAACAGGCTGCCCATACTGCTTGTGAAGTCTCCTCTGGAGACATTCAAAACCCACCTGGAAGCCACCATGTGTGACCTATTCTAGATGGCCCTGCTCTAGTAGGGGCATTGGACTAGACAGTCATTCAAGGTCCCTTCTAACCCCTAACATCCTGTAACTCCTCTTGTCCTATCCCTTCTTACCTGGGGTAAGAGGATGACCCCCACAGGTAAGACCATCTATTCTTCATTTCAGGAACTGTCTTGATTCCTATTTTTGCCTTAGAAAGGGATTGCACCCTTTTACTAAGTTTTAACTTAAAGAAAGCAATACTGATTGCTGATTGCTTGGAAGAAGTGAAGATGCACTAGTCAAGGGATAACTTCTCAATATAATAATCACCACCTTCATTTTCTAGGCAACCTTTCCAGAGAAATCCCCCATGCAGTGGGATGGCCAAGCTAATGCTGGTTTTACTGATGGCAACAGTAGCTGGTTACCTGTGAACTCTGACTACCAAAGTGTAAACGTTGCAGTAGGTATCTATGTGTGTGGCAAACTAATTGTCTAAAAATATTTTATTGTATGTCTTTTGCCCTGGCTTCTTTCACTTAGTGGAAATTTGCAGTGAGAACAGACTCTTGTCAGCAAGGGGCCTACCTAACCTGAATTCATTTAAACAGAGCAACTGCAGTTTTGATGGAGATTTTTAAACTGAAATCTAGCCTTTTTTTACCCATTTACATTACTCTAGAAAGCACTGGCTATGCAGTAAGAACTTAACACAGACCATCGCTACCCCAAGTAGAGCAGTGAATCAAACAGGTTCTGCTCATCTATGGTGCTGACCAGAACTGAAGACAGAAACAATAAATCTAAGACAGGAAAAAGAGTAAATAAACCCTGTGACTTTAGTAACTTAGACTCGGTGAGAGAAGTTCAATACCACCAAGCTCTGCATAGCTGTGGCTTTCTCCTGAGTAAGTGGCATTGTAATGACTCTGTGGGAGAAGAAAAAAAGGCCAGTGTTGTGGAAATTCTTTTAATGCCTGGTACCCACTGCCTCTGCCACTCCACAAATGCCAAGGAAGCGATGGAGAAAGAGATCTGTCCCCCCCACCAGTAGCATTTACAGGCAAATATGAAGGCAGAACTGTCAAAATGGAGTTATGAGAGATGTGTTCTCAGCAGACTGTGGGGGTAGGAAATACTGTTTTCTACATCCAAAGCAAAGCAATGAACCTGTTGATGCTGACTGTTGCAGATCCAGATGACCTGGTCCAACTCAACCCTGAATTTGTACAGGCAGCTAACCCTGCTTCGCAGCGAGGAGCTTCCCATACATCGAGGGTGGATGTGCTACATCTGGAACGACAGCAACACTTTCGTGTACGTCAGGGAATTGGATGGGTTAGAGAAGGTCTTCATGATGGTTCTCAATTTTGGACAGGAATCAACGATAGATCTGAAAGCTTAGTTCCTGACCTCCCATCTGAAGCTATTGTCAGACTAAGTACTAATTCCAGCAACACTGGGAAAACTGTCAATACCAAACTAATTAAAACTGAAATGGGAGAAGGCCTGGTCCTTGAATATAAAACAGCAAAGCCTGTTCATACCATGGAAGCTTTTCAAGGCAATTGTTTTGTGGCAGAGAAATCTTGTTATTCCAGTGCCTTCAATTTACTCTACAGGTACTGTTAAGTGCAGGATTAGAATAGCCAAAGTTGCAGATTAATTGAGAAAATGTTTGTTTCAGGAACACACAAAACATTTTCAGGTTTCTTTGGGCTTTTAATACTTTGTGTACACAATAAACATCCTGAAAAATAAGAGATATCTAATTGTCTTGCATCCATATTGGTGATTAAAAGGGAAGAGTATGGTATAAACACCCCCTTAAGCTCGGTGGAGAAGAAAAACAAACCTCTCCTAAAAAGCTGCCCTGTTTAAGTGTGTGCACTTTTGTGAGGAAAGAACAGTTGCTGTCTGGGAGCTGTCCTTAGTGCCTGGTCCTTAAGAGCACCTTGGGAATCTGAGGACTGACAGGTCACAACCACCTTTTTATGTCTGTAGAGTTGTCAAATTTGCTCTAAAGGGGTGGCCCTGGATTAGTTGCATGAAGGTGTGATGGCTTATGTCTTCTCTCAACTCTTAATAGCTCTGGTTATGCTCAAAGTTAGTATGTCATACTTAGACATACTTAGTATGTCTAATTCTACACTCAGGACGGCATTTCCAATGGACCCCCCCTGCCTCTTCCCACTCCCCTCTCCCTCCCCCTTGCTGAGTTAGAACACATTTACATTCTCCTCTCTTTCAACCTGAAGGCTGAGGTGAGATCCACACACCCTATTTCAAAGCAAGCAACAGGAACAACTAATCACATTTGTTCACATGCTTTGATTTGCACTCGGTGCACCTACAGCAGCTCATGCAACACAAAGGAATGATAAGCATTTGACTTGGTGCAGTCTGTTTTGCACAAGGGATGATTTGCAGAACTCTGTTTTGGTTTGTGGACATTATGGCCACATCATTTCCACCAAATACTTGTACTGGCTGCTTGCCCCAGGTGTGCAGCATGCATCTATCTTAACAAGCAATGTGCACCAATTTTGCACCTTGAGGTCAGTAGAGCTATGACTCAGACTGCTTTAGTGCAGGTATTCCTCTTGGTTTATCCTCTGGAGAGACTCTGGCATCTCCTCCTGGGGCCTTTTTCCTGTTTCCCAGAGGACTTTGGCACCCTCTTTTTAAGATTACCATGCTAGTCAAGGAAACTGTAAAATTCTTCCATTTACTCAGATGAAAGAGGCTAGAATTCCTGGTCTTGACCGTCTGCTGCTGCTTTGCAATGTGTTCTACCCCAGTATGCTATGCCTGCTGTGTAGCTAGGAAGGCCAATAGTCACCATCACCTGCATAAGCACATTAGTTTTATAAGATGCTAGTGAGACTTTTAAATCAAATGCGTTGTGGGAATTTACTGCCTTGGGTAAAATGTGGTCTTGGAAGAGAGAACCTGGACTGGATAGGCTGCCTGTACAAAGTGCATGTGTTCAGGTGTTAGACTTTAAGCACCAACCTTTGGGCTTCAGTTCCACCTAGGCAGTGATTTGCTGCTGGCCACTGTGAACAGAACTGTACTGAACAAATCAATTAATGCAGGCAGCTACTGCTGTGCTGTCTGGCAGGGGAGAAACTCAGTGCCTGGTTTATAAACCAATGCCACACACAACCTTGAATTTCTTGTCTGCTGATGCTTGTAAAGCATAGATCCCAGAGGAGGGATCTTCTGGAGAAGGTGTGCACTTCTCATAGAAATAAAACCCTGTCCCAAAGTCTGCAGGTGGTCAAGGTGTTCATCAGCTATTTGCAGGATTCTGTGTGATGCTGCAGATGGCATGCTTCCCCAAGTTCTTTGCTGAGAAATGCCAGATGTCTTGCAACCTAAAGTAATGAAATATTTTATTTCAAAATATGTTTGGGTTTTTTCCCCACTATAATCCTTCAGGGCCTAGCACGGCTATTCTTCCTTTTCCATAGCTAAGGCTAAGCAATATCTTGCCCTAAGGCAGAATGAATCTTCTCTGAAAGAATTGGTTCTGGGACGACTGCCACAACAACCAATTAATGTTTGCAAGGGTTTGTTAAAGTCAGAAGTAACACAATTTGTATCAAACTACGATAGTCTGACCCCTCAGTAGCAATATGTTGGGTCCTGTTTCTTTTATCATGCACATAGGTACAAGGTGCAAGATGTTGAAACCCACTTGTAGGAGCGTCCTTGGATAGTACAGGTCATGCATTTTAAACTGTAAAGACCAAACCCATCATTTATGTTTTACTCATGAGGAAGATGGAAGTCAATAGCCTATATGACAGTTTTGAGCATTTAATACTCTACAATACTTGTGCTGCTGTAACAATGTTTTGCACAAGTTGGAACTTTTCATTCAAAGCTCTCAGCACATTACAGTGGGAGTTTAATACTATTTTGTGGCTTAAGGCATGATGAAGTTCAATAAATGTAAACTACTCCTTAAGGTCTGTGGAGAAGTAAACCTGAAAATATGAAGGTCTACAGAGACCTCCTAAACCTGACACTGGCTTTCTCAAATTACAGAAATACAAATATATAGTGATTTTGTATCATCTTATATAGCTATAAAACCAGTAATACTTATAAGAGGCTACAAGAGCAACCTTAATTGTGGCAGGTTTGTGGTGGTGTTTTTTTCCTTTCAATACTTCAACCATACACTAAATGACTGCATGAACAATAGGCTGAAGTACCAATCCAGGGGACACCTCCTTCCACCATGTTATGGAGGGGTGCAATATGGGGATCATACCTCATTCAGTGAATCTTCCCAAGATGAATCACAGTGGCTGCCCTTTGCCTGGACATCCAAGATGATCCTGGGGATCCGATTCCCTGCAACAATTAAGCTGGTGATCACTTGACAATGACTGAATGGAAAACGGTAAGTGGGGATGGGGATGTGAGTTGTTAAGGGACAGATAATTGTGCCCTCTGTCCTAACAAAATTTCTGTTTGTCCTTAAGGGAAAAAAAATAAATCACAGAGGCTGGCTGGATGAGCTGTTTGTATTACCATCAGCTACATGTTTAGCAGGTTTGTCTCTCTCTCAGTCTTTTTGGAAAGATGGGCTTTTTCCTTCCTGAGCAAAGACTGCAACAGCAGTTGTGCTGCTGGCAGAGAAGGGGCATAATGAGATTTAGAAAAGCTATTTCAAGATTTATTATGGTGCTGATGGTAAACACTTCTGCCAAGATTAGATGGTACTAGAAAATAATAAGGTTTGAATATGCCTTTTACTGGGACCAGTCCCAAAGCTAGTGTTAAGTCTCGGGCATGAGAGCATCAGTCCCTTGGCACTGCTGTCATTCTAACCTGGGTTAACACCTCTGGTTTTAGCAAACTGGGGAAAGTAGGCTTTTGTGGAGCAGAAAAATGAGATTTTTATCCATGAGTTGTTGGGAACTGCAGTCTGACCATTTCAGTAGCTGGACTGCTAGACAGTATGGGTTCATCTAGCCCTGTCCAACAATGACCACGTGTTGAGGCTTAGGAAAGAGCAAGCCCCACTCATTCTCCCAGTCTCTCTCTTCCTGTTTATTTATTTCTTTCTTTTTATTTTCAGAGGCTTTCCTGAGCCTGCTGTGGTTTGCATGGATTTAACTATTATCAGGCAAGTCCACAACACTAGTCCCTTTTAAGGCTCTGGAGTGTGCATCTTAGAAGCTGAGGTTTGTCAGTGTGACTGTACCCCTCATCTCTGCAGGTAACAGAAGTTACTTCAGTGCTTTAGATACTGGGTTATATTGTACAAATGGATGCATTTAAGGAGGAGTCAACATCTGTGGTGTTTAATCATGTGGCTACAAATACTCTGGTTAACTCCACGGGTCTGTAATACTCTCACCTTGCTCACTTGTGCTGCTGGCATAGTCCAGTGCAGCCCTCCTAAGTTTCTGAACGTATCGTACCACTCCCCTCAGAGGTATCCGCTGATCATTTTTGTATGCAGTGATAAAAACTGAGGGGTAACACTGAGGTTAAAAAAACAGATCAGTTAAATACAGCACAACTTGGTTTTCTTATGAAGTGACTAACAAATTTTTCTCTATTGATTTTACTGTACTACTTTGTTTAGCTAAAGCTACATCTATTACATGTTTGCCTGCTCTGGAAAAGGCACTTTTAACTACCAACTGCAAAAGGTATTTTGGCCTTGAAAATTACTTCATAGCAGGGGATCATCTACTTGCAAAAGTTAATCAAAAAACATCCTCTCCCACATGGTAGAAGTCTGATACATGTCTGCTTGCTGATGGTTGCAAAAAGTAATAATCATGGAATGGTTCACCTTTAGAACTTTACTTTAGCAATCCTTCTACATACACAAAGTAGTTGGTTTTATATACTAAGATTTTACTTAACGAGGCTATGCAACACAACTAACACATTACTTCAAATGGAGAAGGATTTCCTCTGAGAGGATGGTGTCAAAGCAGTAGCTCCTCTTCCCATTCATTGCTTGCCTCTCAGCGGAAAACACCTCCTTCCTCCTGTGACAAAGTCAGCAAACCCCAGCAGAACAGGAATAGAATAGAATAGAATAGACCAGGTTGGAAAAGACCTTCGAGATGAAGTCCAACCTATCCCCATCTAATCAACTAAACCACGGCACCAAGTGCCCCATCCAGTCTCTTCCTAAACACCTCCAGTGATGGTGACTCCATCACCTCCCTGGGCAGTACATTCCAATGGCCAATCACTCTGTGAAAAATGTCTTCCTAACATCCAGCCTAAATCTCCCCTGGCACAGCTTGAGACTGTGTCCTCTTGTTCTGGTGCTGCTTGCCTGGGAGAAGAGACCAACCCCCACCTGGCTACAACTTCCCTTCAGGTAGTTGTAGAGAGCAAAAAGGTCTCCCATGAGCCTCCTCCCCTCCAGGCCAAGCAACCCCAGCTCCCTCAGCCTCTCCTCATAGGGCTGTGCTCCAAACCCCTCCCCAGCCTTGCTGCCCCTCTCTGGACACATTCCAACTACTCAACATCCCTCCTAAACTGAGGAGCCCAGAACTGGACACAGCACTCAAGGTGTAGCCCAATCAGTGCTGAGCACAGGGGCAGAATGACCTCCCTGCTCCTGCTGGCCACACTATTCCTGTTACAGGCCAGGATGCCACTGGCCTTCTTGGCCACCTGGCAGCACTGCTGGCTCTGCTCATCTGGCAAATCTATACTCTATACATAGAACAGGCAATCTACACATAGAACAGGCAATCCATGCACAGAACAGGACCCTTTCCTCCTAGCAATCAAAGCAGCTGCACTGCTTCTGTCTCCTTTATAAAGAACCATCCCTGAAATGAATGCACATATTAAAGAGGGTAAAGGTCAAAAATGACCCCTAAAAGAAAGGGAAACATTCCCATCAATTTCCCCCAGAGAGGGACTTCCTGCAAAAGAAGGAATTTTACATGTTGATGATTGTTCCAAGAGTCACTTATGACTCCAAATATTGCTAAGATTATGACTGAAAATATGTGTATTAATCATTCATTTTAACACAAAGCAAGAGCTTTGTGGATTTTAAGGAACTGCAAAGGTAAAATACAGAGATTTTAATATTCCAGTTCCTCGCTTCCATTTCCTTATGAAGTGTTAGGCTTTGCTACTGTACTAGGAGAGGCAGAAAGCATAGTTTTACCTGTGGCTTAATATTCTGGTATGGGCAATAGCTTTTGATATACTTCATACAATTTTCATCTGCTAATGGATTTCCCCACTCTTCCTGTTCTTCAACTGTCAGGGGCAGGTGAGTGTTCATCATGGTATTCAGAACATCTACAAAAGGAGCCTTGGAAATTATTGAAGGAAAAAAAAAAAAGGTTGGCAAATTTAGGAGAGAGGACCTCAGATGCTTAGGTCAAAATTTCCTCCAACAAATGAGGAAAGTGAATTCTGAACTGACACGTTTCTAGTTCTGAAAGTGGTAGAACAAAAAATACAGTGTAACACTGTAACCCATGACAGGTCTGTAGCACCTCACCTGTAAAACCACAGCTCTGAGAAGTTCTGGATCAGTGTTGCACAGGGCTCCTGCAAGAACTCCTCCTGCACTGGCAGCTGCTAGCGCTGTGTGGTTTGGCTGAGAAAATCCTACTTTGTGCAGCAGCATGATGCAAGCCTTAAGGTCATGGAGACCTTTGAGTTTATTATGCTGACATCCATCCTTGTGCCAGCTAAGGCCTAGTTCTCCTCCACCTCTGAAATTCAAAACAAGTCAAGTTGGAGTCTCTTTGGAAAACTTTGCATGGCAAAGCTTCATATAGTGAAAGGACAGCAGTAGCCACAGAATTGCAAAACCATAGTTGGCTTTTCCCAATAAACTCTTCTCTGTGCTTGTTCTTTAGCTCCCCTTTACAGGTAAAACACATGACATGCAAACAAAGAGGAGAATTTGTGCCTGGTGATTGGTGAACATCCTAACTGCGAAAGGGCACTGTGCAGATGAGCTTGTGTCCTGAAACACACCACTTTAAGAAATACCACCATCACTGCAGGCAATACAAGAATCAGACACTGGTATTATCTAGTTATACAGGCAGCTCAAACCAATTTCAATACTTTAATGCTAGCATTTGTTGAAAACAGTAAAATAGTATTTCGTGGCTCCATACCGAGACTCAGGGTTTGTCTTCTGCAAAGCTCACATTTTGAGACTCTTTAGAAAGTGTTTTTTTTCCCCCCCTAATCTGTGAATTTCAAATGCTATTGGAAATGTTACAATTTGTAATACAGAATTGTAGAATGTATTCATATTTCTTTCTACACAACCACAACTTTGGTTCCAAGCCTCCAAAGGTTTGAAGTTTAAAATTAATGATTTGATTAGTCTGCCAAATTCTTCATCTTTGGATGAATAATCTGACTGATTTGCATCCTGAGATAGTTAGAAGGGTGGGAGGAAGAACAGCACAGTGCTTGCCACTGAATATAGCAGAATGAATGTATGCTGAATTTGTTTTGAAACTGGTGTTTCAAACAATTATAATTCTCCCCATTCCATCTCCTCTCTAAAGTGATTATTTTGTTACCTTCTTCACCTACTGAATTATTACCTCAATGAAAACGTGAAGGTGGCTGTGCAATAGTGGTGTTACAGAACGAGCAGATTTGCAGCTGGACAGAAATTCAGCCAATAAAAGAACAACTTATATGCTTAGTTGTTGCTGTAGAAGGTAAATGGCTTTCAGAAGACAGAGACTGAACATTAGTAAACAATGCCCTTGAAAAGCAAAGGGAGGTAGCATGTTACTACAATTTGCACGTTAGCAAAATAGGTCTTGAGCAAAGATAAGAGAAGAAATAATGTGACTTAAAAAGATTAATAGTTACATGCAACCATCCTGCTGATGTAAGAAACCTAAATGCAGTTCATGGTCTGAAAAGTGTAAATTTTTGAGGCACTTTGTTTGTTTAAAAACTGCTTTCTGAAAAAAACCCATAAAGAAATGGGAGCGAAGAGCATGAAGAATTCACTGTGGCTGCACAAAAAGTCTATTTTTGTACCTCTCCATTTGCTTATCAAGAATTATCTGTACCCCCCAGATTAAAATCTTAATTCCCTTTTACCTGGCTTACCTAACATGGCAGTAGGCTAATATCCAACCCTCTTCAATTAACATCAGCTTCTCCTCTTTGAAGCTCATGTTCAAATCCATGCCGTAAGCTCCATAGACATGAACCAGAAGTGGTTTCCTGCGCAGCTCTTTAGAACTGGTGTTATGAAAAACTGTAATTGGCACCAAAGTTTCATCCTGGAAATGAAGGAGTATTTTACAATAAAGGACATTTCAGAAATCTCAATGATACATGGCAATGAAAACTTCAATTATTTATTTCAAGAAGTGGGTTTTTTTTATTACAGTAATTTTTTCACTTAAAATGTACAAAGCACTCTTGAAAAATAAAGCAAGGGACTGAGCCTCTGCTGTGTGGGCTTACAGATGCAGAGTTTAAAATTAATTTAAGTGCAACACCTGAGGAGTTTTTAAACTACCAAAGCACCAAAGTCTCCCTCCCCCCTGTAACACCAAGAATATCTATTATTAACAAAATAGTTTACCACTTACTGCAGCACAAACTCCTTATTAACATCTCCATTTTTGTAAACTCAGGCTGTTAAAACTTTCTTTTCTTCATCTGTATTGTGCTGCTGATTGGGGGGTGTTCTTTTCAGTACCTGGCATCTTTTTTTTCATTTATCATGGAGAATGATACCATACAGCAAGTGGCAATTTTTAAGTTGTACTATACTAAGACTGTTGACTCATCGTGCACTGGCGTCTCCTCGAGCATAGCCAGGTTCACGGAACAAAAAATTATCACGATTCTTTCTTGTTCTGTTCTACAGCACTGGAAGAAACTCCCACTGTTTAGTAACTATAGCACCAACTGCTCTTTACATATTTTTTTTTAATCTCTACTCCCTGCCAAATGCATTTTCTTTAAATGGGAGGGGAGGAAGGGAAAGAATAAAGGAAATGGGGAAAGGACTGAAAAAAATCTTACCTTGCTTTTAGCTAGTAAACGTGTAGTGTGACAATTCGTGATAATTGGTACCTCTTGCACAGCTTGTTCAATGAGATTATTTTCTTTAAATGAATATGCAAAACGCTTAGGGGGGTGTACTGGGGAGGTGAGCTGAAAATAGCAAGTGCTGGTGGTATGTTCAGGATGAGATTCCAATTCAAATTCACAGGCCCACGTAGGTAGCTGAGAAAACACAGCATTACAAGCCAGACCTTTGCACTGCTCCTGTAAATTTTGCCTAATGTGTCCTTCAGAGGCTAAGAGTTCGACTACCAAGCTCATTATCTTCAGTTTGTATGTAGCACAATCTATGTTTCAGTAATGAAATAGTCAAAAAGAGATGCCAGCAAATTTTTCCTCTGCGGCCACTGGCTCAAGTTCAACAATGAAATAAACTGAATTCAGATTTCTTTTTCTTTAAAAATGGGCATTAGTGCAGATATAAAAAAACCACCACAAAAAAACCCAACAAACAAGGGAAAAAAACACCACACACAAAACCCACACAAAAAATCCCCCAAGCAAACAGTTTATTTGAAATTATTCTGCCCTTATTTAATTTTTAGACCCTATTTCCCCTCTGGTTTCCAGTCCTACTTCAACATGCTATACAGCCAAGTCCATGTCAGTTGTTACGCTGCTGCTGTCAGTTAGCTCAGTAATGCTAAGCCACTAAAAACCCCTGCCTCTTAACTTTGTTCCTACTGCCAGCCATTGTAAAGAACAAAACCTTTTCCTGGCACATTCACCCACAGACACTTAGTGCTATTATATTTAAGATTTTTAACTCTGCTAAGAATAAAAAGAAATCAAGATTCATTCTTTGAGAGCAGCAGGGACATAGTCAAACCCTCTGCCAGGCCACTACTTACTTGAGTTAGGTTGCTAGAGACTTAGGAAATGGCAATAGAAGTCCAAGTTCTCCAGAGTAACTGCAGACCTTTTCTCAATAAACAAACTCTGACCGCTTTCAGAGAGCATACAGTGCACTCTGCTGAAAACCTTTTTCTGCAGCATTTTATGGAATGCAGATTACTGCAATAAAGTTTCAAGTAGTTCAGGCTGTACTTTCCAGGCAAACAAACCCATTCACCATTCTGTCTGAACGGTCTCCAGAAAGACATGGGTTTGACCTGAGTCACTACGGTTTTAATCTACAAATATTTAGCAACAACTGGAGAAGGGAAGAATACTCAGCACAAATTGTACCGCAGTATGGGCTCCCATGCGTTACGGACAGTGCCCACACTTGCCCTCTGAATGTCCTAATTAGTCTTCTGTTGGAGGAGCAGGCTTACTTCCTGGCTTACAGTAATGAGTGTAACCAAAACCAGGCCAAATAAAACTAAATAGTGTGCTTAGGGAATCGAGTCCCATTTTACATGAGGAATCAGCTGTATTGTAAAGACTTTGACTGTAGTAAGTTGAAGAAAGAACTGACTCATAGGATAGCTGCTCTTTAACCTTCAAAGTGTTGCAATGAGACACCACATGATATCCTGAAGAACAGCCACAGGTAAATACAATTAGGCATAATGACAAACTTGATAGTATTATAGTTTCCACGCCACTTAAGCTCTTGGAATTTATCTTTTCTTTCATTATAGTATTAGGTTAAGAAAAAGAAAGCAGAAAGGAAACAGTGCTGGAAAAACATTGTGCTGCTTAAGCCAAGTTAAAACATACCTCTATTGACTGAACTGAATGTGAAATAAAAGAAATCACATTTAAGTAAAGATGACCAGCCTTCTTCAGGAACATAACACAGTGATCACTGAACATCTCCAAGTCTACTAGTTTGGTTTTCTTTTCCAGTGCATAAACTAAACGCCAGCTCTCCATGCCGCTGGAAGATATGGTGCCTTCATTAACTATAAGAACAAAAAGCAACTTCTTAGAAGGTTAAAGAGTTAGAACTGCAATGTAGAGACATGTAGGTGCTCTCATGCAACATTTTTCACTGAAAAAAGTCATTAGCTTGTATTGGGGGGGAGGGAGGGGCTTGTCTGACTGCAACTGGAGGGTTTTTAATTACTTTTACTCAGGCAAAATGACAGAACAGTTCAGTAACATTTGGAAAAGTTCAGTTCTCACAGCTTAAGCTATAGAACATTTTCATGCAGTAAGTGTTCTCAGTGTGGCCTGCAGAATCGTAGGTGGTTTGGTTATATAGACTGAGATCTCCAATTTAAATTTTAATATGAGGGAAAATACTGTTAAAGCATACTCAATTCCTTGTTGAGTTAGAAGCCAACTGGCATGCTGCAGGTGAGACTCCCTCTACTACTATCAGTCTTTCAACCCATGCAGCTGTGTAATTCTCTTAAATCATTTCAGTAAGCAGTGAAGCCAAGAACTAAAAGCTAGCCTTACTATTTCTGTATTATCTGCAATATGTATCTGAATGAATCCTAAATTACCTTATACTCTGCAGGTTCTCCATATGTAGTGAGAATATACAGCTCATCATTTCTGTGCTCTATGTGGTAAAGGACCCCTTTTGTTCGTGCTTGTACAAGAGCAGGCAACTTAAAAGGATCTCTACAGTCAACCAGCCAAACTTCTGAGGTTGTCTTGCTGTTGCTGTTGATAGTGAGAAAGCGCCTATCCTTTGTGCAGTGTATGTCCACAAAGAATCTGCAAGGAAGAATTTTTGTTTTCATTGTTTTTAAAGGCAGAAAAAAGCTTAAACTTGATTTACAAATACATTGGTTGTTGCAGAATCAAGGACTACCTTACTCCTGAAGGGCAGGAAACAGCATGCCTGTAAGTGGGCTGGAGAAATTCCAGACTGCTTGGTTCCCAAGCCCACTCCTGCTGAACCTATACTGGGATTCAAAACCCCACAATATTGTGTGTGGAAATTGAAATCTGCAAGGAAAGCAGTTCAGTTGTTGCTGAACTGAATCCAGGGTTCTGCATCACAGAGATACAGTGGATGCTCATTGATATCTATAGGCTTTAAAATTCAGGCAAAATGTAGAACTTTTTATTGACCTTGTACCACTGTTTTTAAAAAAAAGTAATACTGGATAATTAAAATTCATAAAAGACATAATGTGGGAACAGCAGTTATAGCAGCTGTTATAAAGATAAATTGATAAAAAAAACTGTTACTGACCTAATTGGCTGAAGCAAGAAAGAAAAAAAGGAGGGGGGGGGGAAAGTAGAGGCTTACAGGAGACCAGAAAGGCAGATTTGCAGGAATAAACCTGGAAACTAGGAACTGGTTTTAGAACTATATCAGAAACTAGGAACTATCTACTGGTTTTAAATGCTTCTACAAGCTAGAAAGGGGAAAACAATGAAAACCAGTAGCTGGATACTAAATTGGACAAGTTCAGGCTGAAAATTCAGATTTCTATGAGTCATCCTGCTTAAGTGGACTTTGCAGTTTGTCATTTTGAATCTTTCAAGACTGGATGCTTCTAAAACCAAAACCGCCCAACACAGAGATCCAGAAATTCCAAAGCTGAGCACCGTAGTCTGCATTATGCAGATCAGTTAAGCGACTGCAGAAACGGTCCTCTAGGCTTCAAAGTATTTGGCTGGTGAAGGGCAGGATGCTTCGGACTGCCTTTTCAGTGCCTGCCTTTCTTTTTTGCTACTGTTGTTTTGTCTAATTGCGCTATCTTGACATTGTATCTTTAGAGAACGGGCACAGTGGGGGATCTAAAGACTGCAAGGAACCAGATTCCTGCCTCTCTAAGGCACACAGAATTGGTGGGAAGGTGGCACTGCGTTCAGTAGGTTCCAACATTCTGGCTCTGCTGACCTTAACTCTGAGAAAGTCAAGATGAAATGCAGGCTACGCTTTTCCCTGAGGACTTTGACCTTGGTATTACAATACTGTTTGCTTTGTAGCCTTTTTTTTTTTACCTAAGGAAGTAAAAAAAAACTCGGTTTGTTTAAAAAAAAAAATTGAAAAAAAATTGTTTGACTACACCCAAAAGAGCTGATGAGATGCAGAACTGCTCAATGACAATACAAAAGAATGCCTTGTCATTTCTGATGAGCAAGTGAGTTCAGTTATGAGCTGCAATAGCACATGAACCTTTAGAGTGAGTTTCTAATAGATTTACTGTAATGACTATGACCTTCAGAATTATGCCAACAGTTTCCCTGTGGGGGAAGTGTCAGGTCAGTGCAACTTAATTTTCCAAAAGTATGCATCAAATGTTGCCTGAAGAAAAGGATCCCATTTGCTCCATATCAAAGAAGATTTTTTGTTTAGGTTTGTTTTTTTTTTAGATGAAAGTATAATTGAAATTTCTTTACTGAATACACAACTTGAATCAAGTTTATGGAATACTGTATAAAGCTACCATGTGCTGTATGGCTGAAAAACTAGCTCTGCACTCAATTTAGCAAGAGCCTTCTTGTCTCCCTAAACACTGCTGAAAGAAAGGTTATTGAGAGGGTATTCAGTCAACAATAGTTCTATCTCTGGGAATGCTGTAATGATTTTGCTCATCCATTACCCAGAGCAAGGATTCACCTGAACTTCCCTGTTTTTAAAAAGATGTATCAGACATCAATAGCAGAGAAGAAAAAAAAAATGAAACCCAGTCTGATTTAGCCAGTAAGAAACTGTCACCCATTCATTAAAGGACACCCTGCCCTGAGACTGACCTTGACATTTATAAACTCAGCTGAACTCATGAGGTAAGAGAATAAAGTTAAATCTCTGTTGATCACATATCAAGAGAACAGAGCATGTTCTCAGACTGCATAAGGCACTACTGACAGCAGAGCACAACTTTAAAATGCCTTTTACCATTTGGAATATAATACAAATAATTTGGTTTCCAAACCAGTTATATTTTACCTATAAAATACTTAAGAATAGGTAAATGACTTGTTATATTTTAGGTAAGCATTACCTTGCATCTTGTTCTGTATAAACTAATTTAGTATGCTTCTGGTGAGTGAAAGTGGTCATAAACACATTCTGGCATTTAAGGTTCTTCAGACTTGTGTAATATAGTACATCATTTGTAGCCCATTCTGGAAAAAAGACAAATGCCTATCAAATTGGAGCAGCATATACTAGTACTGAGAGAAGATGGAGCAATGTGAACACTGGACACGATGCTGAAGAAGGTGGACTGCAGCTGCAACCGAACCGAGGGCAGCACTTCTACATCCCAGGTGCTGGGTAAGCCACCAAAAGATTTTTCCATGTTTTCTCTGAATCTCACTGAACAAGAATGCTGCAATAGATTGTTAAAATCCCAAGCAAACAACAGAGGACAATGTACCAGGGCTCAGGAAGAGGACACTCTTGATGCTGTACTGGTTCTAGAGGGAACAGGAAAACAGATGTGCTGCTTTTTAAAACAGAGGTTTACATGGAATCAGCTAGATGATAAAGACAGGATGAGCTCTCCACTACTGCATGTGACTGCATGCAAACCATTCAGAGACAAAGAGATGATGCATTTGCCCCACAGGGACTGCTGAGATAAAAGTTCTCCAGTTTTCTATTCTTGGAAATGTGTTCACCAACACTGGAAACATATAAATACAGAAACCTTGCTATTCTGAAGTTTAGTAATCTAATTGAGTCAAATTACTATCTCTGTTACTCCTCTAGCCACCAGAATGGTGTTTATCTTACTCATTTTTTAGGCATTTATCATGCCTAAAAAAATTATTGTATGTGTGTCTAATGCATAAATACTGATTTTCAGTACAAAACATTAGGAAATACCACACTGAAGTAATGCAAACATTTTGCTATCTGAACAGCAATGTGGCTCTGAAGTGCACAGGTAGCTAAGGGTTCAGTATGAAGAACAAGCCTTTAGAGGGAAAATCCCTGTTCTTCTGTAACCTAGCATTTCAAAACCCACAGATGTAAATATTCAAGAACTTTCATTCACCTGCCTGCTGCAGCATACCATGCAGTACAAACACACACTGCAAATGGTCATAAGACCTAATATTCTTGCTCATGATTGAGGTAATGGGTGTAATCTCTACCATTCTGATAGACATTTTTTAGACTCTTGTTATCAGCCATGATCTGTCGCAGCTGTAGGCATCAAGGAGTTGGTTTCTTAAACGCACTGATTTTTCCAGAGAAATGTAGATACATCTGCAAGTACAGTGAAAAATGTCACTGGCAAATTTTCAGGCCTGTATTTCAATAGGCACCAAAAACCTCAACTGTGCAAACACTCGTTAAATTCTTGATGCTCTTCATTTTTGTAACTACAAAGTTTTACTTGAGTTTAAATTATTGCCCAGCCGAGTTGCTTACTCCACCACAGATACTTGATGATACCTAACAATATACACCAAAATACATATCTAGAACATTGTATGCATAATACTGAACAATTTATATATATATATTCTTTAACATCATATGAAAGAAGAAAGACTTCCCATTCACTTCAGTTTACCTTTGCTTATTTTAACAGCAAGGTAAAGCTCTGTGATCTATTCTGAAAGAACTGACTCGAGGCTTAACTTCCTTGGGCTCTGAATTCTGACCCACATCCTAGAGTCCAGCTGAAATTCCAGTCGATACTTAATTGTAGGTACCACTTTCACACTCTTTCTAGAAGCTGAATTCAATAAAAAGACCAATATGCATGATTGTTCAAACAGGTAAAATTGCTTGCCTGCACAATGAAGGAAAACCGGTATCATGAAAGCAGTCACCTTCATCCACATCAGACAACTTGTAGTTGAGCAGTGGGGAAGAAATTGTAAATAAGAAACGAACCAACAGCTATGAGGACCAAATCTAAAAATGTTGGCTCAGTTGACAAATAATATTAAAATATTTTGTGGGGAAAAACAACAACAAGCAAGCAAGTAAACAAAACAAAAAAAAAAATCCAACTCCCCCAAACACAACCCCAGAAGAGCCAACCCCAAAAACCCCCAGCACCCCAGATACAAAGAAAAACACTAAATGTTGGGTTGAAGGCTGGTATGATCCACAGGGTGTTTATAAACAACTTACCAAAACTAAATACGCTCGGAATTACTTTTTCCACAAGAGGAAAATGACCGAGTTTCACAACAACGCAGGTTGCCTCTTCAGAATCTTCACTTTTTACGCTGAGGGACATGCGTCTCTGATCTGGGGAAATTCTGATCCGTTGAATAACAGTATCAGGAAAGCCAAGATCTTCAGTGCTGAATAAAACGTCAGCATTTCCTTGATCTACTCCATAAAACATGAGAGACAGCAAAAGACTTCTGTAATTAAGACACTGTCCAAATGAACAGTAGTCGTTAATGCTTGCATTTAAACAACCCTGCCTGCAATATTTATTAGCACCAAGTACTTGTCCTGGAAGATATTTGCAAATGCACTTTATAAAAATAAATTAGAATTTACAGTTCTAGGGGGGGAAAAGTATTGTAGTTATTATTAAAAACATTTTTGAAGTGCAGGACTTGGCTCCTAGTAAATGCATTAAATTTAAAATTCTGGATACCTAAAGCACAGTTGTTTTTCCTAAATACAATTAGTAATTATTTTTTCCCCACCCTCCAGTAATAGGACAGTATGAATGTGTCCTTTTTCAATCTGTTGTCAGGGCTCTGAAAATACCTGCCTTCTTTCTTTTCCCTCCAGAAACTTGCCTTAGTACTGATATACATAATATTCTCTAATTCTCTTCACCTTGCTTTTTGAGATTCAAGGTCCTAGAATGATTTGTCAATTATTAAAGTGTTTTATGAAAGTATTTTTAGTTATTTTAAGAAGCAGAGCAATTAAGCTCTTAGATAAGAAAAGCACACCAAGTGATACATGCACAGTATTTTTAACCATTGCACCAGGTTACGAAGATAAATCCCTTACCATCATCTGCTTTTGAAAGAAATATGCAGCCATTCTCTTCAAAGTACACATTGTCTCCAAACCTGATCTGTAAAGCAAGCAAGTTACAAATCCAACATACAGTTGAAGCATTTCCTTAGAATCCTCCCATTCAAGCATCATTTGTACAAAAAAATTGTAACATACACAAATGACAGAATGCAGCACACACATTTGACATGAAGAAGGAATTGCATGCAGCAGAAGTTCTTTCCAAGTCAGGGCACTTAAGCTAGGTCTACCTGCTTTAAATTTAACAAAAGGCTCAGATCACCCGCAACTGCTTTTGTAACTTACAATGTCTTCTATTCTTTATCCAAAAGTCAAATGGTTACTGTATCTATACTTGCTCTTGCCTTTGCAGAAATTAAGCTAAATGCACTATTGGAACAGGTATAAGCTGTTCTAAACCAAATTAAAATATTCAAAACTACCACCATAAAATAATCAGTAAACCAACATTTTATAGCAGAAATGGCTTCACTGTCTTTTATTTGTACTCAATGATGAGTAATGTTAGATTTTTTTTTCCACTTACCCTGGGGCTTCCCAAACTGAATGTGTACTTCTTGTGCAGTTGTTCTAATTTTTCCTTGATTATCTCGGTCATAGGTTTGTATCTTGCTGAAATGTCATTCCAGCTTTTCTGCTCTGATTTCAGAAGACTCTTGTACAAAAGTTCTGATGTCATCTTGGATGTATTTTGCTTCCTTTTGGAAGGGAATTTTGTTCTTTCCTGCTAAGTAAGGAAAGACAACAATGGCTACAAGCCAGTACTCTGTACTCCACTATGAGGGTACTGAGGCAATAATGGTATTTCCTGAGCTGCAGACCCAAATTCATTTTTGCATTATTACAATAGCACATGCTCCTAAAAAGAAAAACAAGTGGGAACAAGTTCTTCTTTACAGTTTTCCCTGATATTTTAGGCAGGCATTGCCAAATGCATTTACTTATTCATGTCCTCCCTTCAAATACCATTAAAGTACGACCTTAACTGATTATATGTAAATATGTTTGTTCTTGTTCTAGAACTAGTTTTCAGTCATTTTTGACAGAATTGTTATCTTTCCTTCTTCAGAGGTGTTTTCTTGTAATTTTTCTGTCTTAAGAGTATCATTTCTCATTTCCTTTCCTAGCCAACACCATCACCCACACCTCTGTCCCTGTAACTAGGAATCCCATCAGCCTGTTCAGGTTCTTGTTCCACCTCAAAAATATTAGTGTAAATATTTGTAAGGTGCAAAATGAAGTGAAGCAGTGAACTGATAACTGGTTTTGCAAGGATTTTATCAGGAAAAAGCTTAAGGATCTTTTTTCCCACAATCCCCAAGCAGAGTAGTGCTTCCTCACTGCCAAAAAGCTGTCTTCTCTTGTGAAAATGTTAAAAATGTGTTAGAATTGCTGCAATAATGCTACTTGGTTTTGCTTGCTGTAAAATCTCTTTTGAATAAGAATCTTAACAATTTATTACAGTATGTAACACCGAATGTTTTACAGTATGTAAACACTGAATGTATGCAAAACAGTACGTAAAACATTCAGTGTATGATGTCAGTGTGTCTAAATTTCACAGTGTACACTTTTTGACCCATCCTCGCTTTGCATTGAGAACTGCTGGTTTGTTCCTGGTTCGTCCTCACAAGTCATGACTTACTGGTCCGCACAGAAAAACTGCTTTTAAGCCAGCTCACAGTGACTGAATCTAGTGTCATCACTTTGGACACTTTGTCTCTACACTATCTGATCTCTCCCTGCAGTATTCTCCTGACGCTTTATTTCTGGAAGATGCCAAATCTGAAAGAAATCAATAAATAAATCAACCAAAATGCAGCTTTACAGCGAAACTTTACAGGAAACTGGAACAATGGTATATGTCTGAAATTCTGGTATTTTATCCCCCTGCTTCAAACCCTTTAGGAAAAATGTGTTTCCTCAACATTTGAAAAGTATGGCTGGCTTCCTTAACAGATGTTCCAAGGTGGTTATTGACGTTATGTCTATACATAAACTGCATACCTTGCAGGAAAAGAAACTCCATGGCAGGATGCTTCCAGGTGGCAAAGTCCTGTGCATGCATGTATTTCTTGAGTAGTCCAGGATGTGGCCTTTTTTTGGCTTTATTTTGCTATAAAGACATCTTGTTTGAAGACCATTAAGCTTACGGAAGTAAGTGATACCGAAGGCCAGCCGTTGGGGCAGAGTTTGCAGTCCAACGTATGTCATCCTGGCCCTTTCATTTCTTGACGGTCAGCCCGCAATTCCTGAAATTGACACAGTGCTGATTATTTACTTTCTCTCTTCCGGAGAAATGAAAGGTATTCCAGATGAGAAGAGACAGTAAACCAAAACTTGTTTTAACAACTGGTACACAAGCGTAGCTTGTGTTTTAACCTGCTACCTTACTCCAGAATGTGGTTACTGGCAGTTCAACTCTTGTAACCAACGAAGAGAAAGGAAGGCACAACCCCCTCTCTAGACGTGAAACCAAAAACCGGGCAAGTATTTTGGAAGTTCCCCACTCCTTCTGTAAGTATCATATAAAAATAAAATAGTCTTATCACAAGAGGGTAACTTGGCAGACAGAGCCGAACCTCCTCGCAAGAAAACGATCAGGTTTGAGGGGGTTCAGCAGGGAGGCACAGCCTACGTTTCATAGCCCGCTGGCGCGCCGGGGCGAGGGCCAGAGAAGCCGGCCTGATCCCGCTCCCCACCAGCCCGGCTCCCCACCGCCGCAGCAACGCCGCGCCAAGGCCGCGCAGCGCCCGCGGAAGGACTCGGCGTGGCAGGCGGGGCTAGAGCCGCTTTCCCTCCGAGGGGGCTGCCCACGGTAAGATGGGAGGCGAGAAGCGGCTCTGCGCTTCCTTGCGGGAGTGCCCGTAGCCAAGATGTCGGGAGAGCGCTTCAGCGAGTGTGCGGTGGGAGATCACCGCTGATGTCAGCGCGGAGCCGCAGCAGATGCCCGCACTCTCGGCGCGCCGGCACCGTTTCCGGCACGGCTTCTTCAAGTCGCTCCCGTCTCACGCAGTTTCACCTTTGGCCACAGGCGACTCGTTTTAAGATGTGCCCGAAGAGCTGAGCGTAGTGCAGCGACAGCTTGTCTCCACAGTGCTGCCCTTAACAAAGATGGCCACCCGCTGCTTCTCCCTCAAGCCCTAGCCTGGCCGGTCCCAGTAGCCGCTGAAGGCTCGGCGGCAAGTCCCCGAAGCCAGGGCAGCGCTCCTCCTTCGCGAAGGGCAGTCTCTGTGCCCCGCCGCTGCATGGCTGAAGCTGCTGACTCTCCGCGTCGCCCCGCCGCGGGCAAGTGCGAGGCGAGCGCTACTGGAGTGGCGAGAGCCCGCTGGCGCCTGCTCGGACAGGTAGGGGGAGCCCGCGGGCGGGAAGGGCTACCGGGAAGGGCTGCCGGGATGGGCCAGTTGCACAAGCAGCACTGCTGGGGACGAGCGTGTCTCTGTAGAACGGGGCTCCCGTACTGGGGCGTCTCGGGCCGGGGAGGTTCGTCGCCCTCACTCCCGGCCCTCCGCACTGGGCAGCTGCGGCTCCACGTGGCTGGTAGCTCCCAGCGTCTGAACGGCCAGGCTCTGTCACGCGATGGAGTGGCGGTGCGGAAGGACGAGCTACAGACAGCTGCCCCGCGCCCCGACGGGAGGATTGCGGGGAATAGTGTACTGAGGCTGGCAAAGGGGTTTGCAGTCTTCTTCCTGGACAAAATAATAACAGCAACGATAATAATAACAATGTACATACACACATGGCTCTTCAAAATGTGTCTTTTGATCCCCAAACGAGTCTGTGGTCTTGTAAGTAGTGTTAGTGGCAGACCGGCCGGCACCCCGCAGCTGAGGGCTCTACCGTGGGATTTTCAGGATGTAGTTTGACAGCTTGAGTCGGTGCTGGTAGTTATACACTACCCGATTCCTGCCCTTTGTCTTGCTCCCCAACTACCTTTCGTGAGGAGCAGGGGTGAGACCCCACTCACCTGGCAGTGAAATCTGCTCTACCTGCAGCTGCTGGTGCAGCAATGCCTGGAAGAGCGAGAGGATGAAGCAGCACTGCAGGTGCACAGCAGCTTGTCAGCTCTGGCCTTCCATACTTCTTTGGACTCTTTAGTAGCTGCAATGGAGTAAGAGTAGGAGGCCTGGAGAGGTTCATACTACACTTTTATTTATATGTGGGTTTGGTTTGTAGATTTACCATTTCCGTTCAACAGGACAAACTTATGTTTTATTATACTCTAAAGCAGGAAATGTCAAAGTTAAGTGGTATGGATATCAGGTATGTCCTTGTAGGTTTCCATTTTAAAAGTGTGTAAACTACACTCTGCTACTCTGCTAGCTCTTAATTCTTTTCAACATACTGGATTTGGCATGTGTCTGTCTCATGAAATCATAAGGAATTTTTCATAACAGTAGAATGGGAGTGTGATGGGTGCATGTAAATGTTGGGAGACAAGACTTCTGTTGTATCTGTGACCTTTTCCTCTACAGGTTCTTTGTTTTTTTTTCGTGTTCTTCAGCTTTTCTGTTGATTTTTGTATGGTACAATGAGCAAGGATCAATTTAATACAATACAATACACCACACCACCAGGTTGGAAGAGACCTTCAAGATCATCACGTCCAACCCATCAACCAATCCAACCCACCTAAATACAGTACAATACAACCAATCCAACCCACCTAAAAACAATACAATCCAACCCACCTAAACAACTAAACCGTGGCACCAAGCACCCCATCAAGCCTCTTCCTGAACACCTCCAATGAAGGTGACTCCACCACCTCCACGGGCAGCCCATTCCAATGGGCAATCACTCTCTCTGTATAGAACTTCTTCCTAAGATCCAGTCTAAAGCTCCCCTGGCACAGCCTGAGACTGTGTCCTCTTGTTCTGGTACTGGCTGCCTGGGAGAAGAGACCAACCTCTGCCTGGCTACAACCTCCCTTCAGGTAGTTGTAGAAAGCAATAAGGTCACCCCTGAGTCTCCTCTTCTCCAGGCTAAGCAACCCCAGCTCCCTCAGCCTTTCCTCATAGGGCTTGTGTTCCAAACCCCTCACCAACTTTGTTGCCCTTCTCTGGACACCTTCCAGCAAGTCAACCTCCTTCCTAAACTGAGGGGCCCAGAACTGGACACAGGACTCAAGGTGTGGCCTAACCAGTGCAGTGTACAGGGGCAGAATGACCTCCCTGCTCCTGCTGGCCACACTGTTCCTGATGCAGGCCAGGATGCCATTGGCTGCCTGGGCACACTGCAGGCTCATGTTCAGCCTACCATTGACCAGTCCCCCCAGGTCCCTCTCTGCCTGGCCGCTCTCCAGCCACTCTGACCCCAGCCTGTAGCACTGCCTGGGGTTGCTGTGGCCAATGTGCAGAACCCGGCACTTGGATGTGTTCAGTCTCATGCCCTTGAATTCTGCCCATCTGTCCAGCCTGTCGAGGTCCCTCTGCAAAGCTTCTCTACCCTCCAGCAGATCAACTCCTGCCCCCAGCTTGGTGTTGTCTGCAAATTTACTGATTTACTGATAATGGCACCCCATCAGGACCCAGCAGGTCTGGTGCATGATCAAAGCACCCAAAATTCAGCAGAGGCTACTGAATTTGACTTTTAGTGCAGCTAGACTGTACACTGTGAGATACACAAAGCAATACAGGGATTTTCTGGTGATCTGGGATTTTCTCCATATGTTTTTGTTTGTTTGTTTGTTTGTTTTTATGACAGGTTAAACACCTTCAGGTTTTGTAATGTCATGAAATACCCAGGGCCCTGCAATTGAGATCTGTGGGTTTTGGTGATGCTTTTTAACAATATGTCAGGTGTGTTAATGAGGAAAGAATTGCTTTGGAATTCATAGATTCCTAGAATGGTTTGGGTTGCAGGGGACCATAAAGATCATCTAGTTCTAACCCCCCTGCCATGGGCAGGAGCACCTTCCTCTAGACCAAGTTGCTCAAGGGCTCGTCCAACCTGGCTTGAACACCTCAAAGGAGGGGCAGCCTGTTCCAGCGTCTCACCACCCTCACTGTAAAGAATTTCCTTCTAATACCTTGTCTAAATCGGTCCTCCTCAAGCTTCAGTCCATTCCCTTTTATCCTATCACTGCAAGCCCTTGTGAAAAGTCCCTTCCTGGCTTTCCTGTAGGCCCCTTCAGGTACTGGAAGGCTTCTATAAGGTATCCCCAGAACTTTCTTTTCTCTAGGCTGAACAACCTCAACTCTTACAGCCTTTCCCTATAGGCTTCAGCCCTTTTGATGATCTTCATGGCCCTCCTCTGGATCTTCTCCAGCAGTTCGATGTCTTTCTTATGCTGGGGGCACCGTGCCAGGTGGTGTCTCATAAGAGCAGAGCAGAGAGGAAGAATCACCTCCCAAGTCCTGCTCATCACACTTCTTTTGATGCAGCCCAGGACACAGTTGGCCTCCTGGGCTGCATGTGCACATTCCAGCTGATGTTGAGTATTTCATCAGCTGACATCCCCTAAGTCTCTCCTCTTGAGACTGCTCTCAATTGATTCTTTGCCCAGCCTATATTTGTGCTTGGGATTGCTCTGACCTAGGTGTAGGACTTTGGACTTGGCCTTGTTAAACTTTATGAGGTTGGCTTGGGTCCACCTCTCAAGCCTATCCAAGTCCATCTGGATGGCATCCTTCCTTTCTAGTGTGTGAACTGGACCACACAGCTTGGTGTCATCTACAAACTTGCTGATGTTGCACTCAATCCCATATTGCTGACAGAGATGTTAAACAGCATCCTAGTACTCCCTGAGGCATGCCACTTGTGTCTGTTTGGACATTGAGCTGTTGACTGCAGCTCTTTTGAGTGTTGCCATCCAGCCAATCCTCACCCAGCAGGTGGTCCACCCTTCAAATCCATGCTTTTCCAATTTGGTGATGAGGATGTCATGCAGGAGAGTGTCAAGCACTTTGCACAAATCTGGGTAGATGACATCGGTTGCCCTCCCCTTATCCCCTGATGCTGTAACGCCATCGTAGAAAGCCACCAAGTTTGTTTCATATGATTTGCCCTTGGTGAAGCCATGTTGGTTACCTCCAAGCACCTCTTCTTCATTTCTCATATGGCTTAGGAAAGACTTCAGGAAGATCTGCTCCATGATCTTGCCAGGCACACAGGTGAGATTGACTGGCCTATAATTTCTGGGGTCTTCATTTTTCCCCCCTTTTGTGAAGCAGGGGGTTATATTTCCCCTTTTTAACCAGCAGGGACTTCATCAGATTGTCATGGCTTTTCAAATATCATGGACAGTGGTTTAGTTCTGTATTTCTAAGTTAGAGAGGAAAGAAAATGCAAGTTTGAGACAGGGGAAACCATAAGGTAAAAGTGTGAGCCTTTATTGTGTGTTTGGGATTTTCAGTGATGGTGTTTTTTCCTTTAAGTAACCTAATGTTTTGGCTAAGGGTCTCTCATACAGGACCTAAAATATTTGTTTATTTAGGTAATATTTGTATGTATGACCCGTGTACAAGCCTAACGCTTGTGTACACCTGTGAAGTTCTTGTGCAGAAGGTCACAGAAATACCTGCCCCAAATTCCTGAGCAAGAGCAGCACCTTGGCAATCTCTCTTTCCTTCCTCTTGGAGATCCTTTCTCTTTTGGAGGTGTTTTGTATGGAATTTCTTCAGTTTATGAAGGACATTGAGACACCTGAATGTGTCCAGAGAAAGCAACGAGGCTGGGGAGGGGTCTGGAGCACAGCCCTGCGATGAGGCATTTCAGTACCTGAAAAAGACCTTGACAATAGTGAGCAAGGCTTCTGGAATGTTTTAAAATAAAGATATGCTGAGAAATCCAGTGGCAAGTTACTGAGGGAGGAGGTCAAGAAGCCAACAACCCAAACCAAAGAGCAGAGATGTCTGGTGATTCCTTCCCCTCTATAGTTCTTTCAGTTTGCCATCACCAATCCCAAGAATTAGCTGGCTTTGATAGTGGCTGCTGGTTTTGTAGGTCACTGGAGCATGTTCATTTATTATGGCAGTGTTCAGGAAGGCAGGGAGCTTTACCTTCACTGGAAGGTTGTCACAAAAATAGAGCTTTCAACTCCTCAGAATATTATTATGAATTTAAATGGGTTTGTCACCTTTTGGGTTTTGTCAGTGGAGTATCCCTATATCACAGTATTGCCAAGGTTGGAAGAGACCTTGAAGATCATCGAGTCCAACCTGTCACCACAGACCTCAGGACTAGACCATGGCACCAAGTGCCACATCCATCCCCTCTTGAACACCTCCAGGGATGGTGACTCCACCACCTCCCCGGGCAGCACATTCCAATGGCGAATCACTCTCTCAGTGAAGAACTTTCTCCTCACCTCCAGCCTAAACTGAGACTGTGTCCCCTTGTTCTGGTGCTGGTTGCTAGAGAGAAGAGGCCAACCCCTTCCTGGCTACAACCACCCTTTCAGGTAGTTGTAGAGAGCAATGAGGTCGCCCCTGAGCCTCTTCTCCAGGCTCAACAACCCCGCTCCCTCAGCCTCTCCTCACAGGGCTGTGCTCAAGGCCTCTCCCCAGCCTCTCTGGACACGTTCAAGTGTCTCGATGTCCTTCTTAAACTGAGGGGCCCAGAACTGGACACAGTACTCAAGGTGTGGTCTAACCAATGCAGAGTACAGGGGCACAATGACCTCCCTGCTCCTGCTGGCCACACTACTCCTAATGCAGGCCAAGATGCCGTTGGGTTCTTGGCCACCTGGGCACACTGCTGGCTCATGTTCAGGTGGCTGTCGATCAGCACCCCCAGGTCCCTCTCTGTTTGGGAGCTCTCCAGCCACTCCGACCCCAGCCTGTAGCTCTGCATGGGGTTGTTGTGGCCACAGCAGCAGCCCGTTGTGATGCTTTTAGGAACTGAGCGAGTCATTCGTCATTGGAATGGGCTGCCCAGGGAGGTGGTGGAGTCGCCGTCCCTGGAGGTTTCAAGGGGAGATTGGACGTGGCACTTGGTGCCATGGTCTAGTTGTGAGGTCTGTTGGGACAGGTTGGACTTGATGATCCTTGGGGTCTCTTCCAACCTTGGTTATACTGTGATACTGTGATACTGTGTGAACTGACCTGTGGGGGGAAAAAATGTGATCCATATGTAAAAATACAAAGTTAGATATAAATAATGTAACATGTTCTTCCTTTGTCTTCTGTTTTACCATTATATTTAGATTTTTGAAAGACTTGACCTCTTGATTTTTGTCTGAGACCATGGAATAAATGTGGCTTTTTGAGTACTCAGATGCTCATGAGATTTTTCTGCTAAACCAGAGAATGCATTTTACAGAGTGACTAAAAACTGTAACTGTAGAACACGAAACTTAGAGCAGAGAAGCGTTGTCACTGCTGGGTTTCATTTCCTGTTCATAATAGCTTGCCTTTGCTTTAAAAAACCCAACCAATGTCAGAACAGCAAGATTCTCTAAAAATTAGATCTTGGAGGTTTCTTTAGTTGTCAGAATGGTCCATTTTGTTTTCAGGCATGCTGCTATTATATGAAGATCTTAATCCTACTACTGTTTTAATTTGGTTCTCTTCTCCTGTGGAAGAAATAACTGTGGACAGCACACAGCCATTTTTAATACTTTGATCACAATACCTGTGCCTTTCATATGCTGAGACCTGCTGGTGAAAACAGATCCAAAAGCAATAAGCCTGATGCATCAGGCCTGCTGTTAGAAACTAACAGCATAGCAAATTCAATTGCTCTGATCACATATGTAGTATTTTCAAGTATGCTGCAAAATAATAGGTCATGGCACCAAATTGTAAGGCTGTTGAAGGTGAGTGCATCTCCAGCTAAAGCATGGGCAACGAATGTTGGGTGAAGAAGAAAAATCACTGACCCTTTATTTTGTTGCATGAAGCCCGTATACAAGGCTTTCATTTCAAGTTCCATAATTCTGGAGAGCTACTTCTCATTGGACTTCAGGTTTAGCTTTGGTTGGCAAAAACCTATCTGTTTATCGTGATGAGTTTATTTTCTGCTCCATTTTTTGTTTGCTTGTTTTTCCTCACTGTAGAATGCTTAGGCACCTTTGCCTTAGAAATGCAGTTACAATTATTAATTGTCCAGTGTTAGGAGAAAGAAGTTAGCACCAGGACATCTCTCCTTCTGTATCACTGACCTAAAGAATAAACTTTTGTCTGGCAGGGTAGTTTAATTCAGTGCATGGATACGGTTTGAACAAGCTGGGTGCTGGGTTTTCCTGAATGGAGGAGTTGGTACTTTACTCCCTGAAGACATGGTTGAGTGCAGTGGACTCTGCAGAACCAAGGGCCCATGTTTTCCCTTTCCTGATCATGCATTTTAATAATTTAGAAATGGCACAAAATACGTGTGGCTGTTCTGCTTCTGCCACTGCCTTGGATTGCAGAATACAGAACACAGAATTAACCAGGTTGGAAAAGACCTTTGAGATCATCAAGTCCAACCTATCACCCAACAGCACCCAATCAACTAAACCATGGCACTAAGTGCCTCAACCTGGGCTCTGTTGAAGTCTCCTCCCAAACCAGGTGTGGCCACTTGGCCCTCCCCACCCACTCCACCCACTCTCCTTTTTAATCCCCCCTAGGAAAGGCAGAAGTCCCAAGCTGAGCCCATCTGGGCTGAGGATCCTCCTCTCATCCGTGGTGAGTGCCCCTGGTGCACACTGGGTGATGGTGGTGGTGACAACAAAGGCCGGGGGGCCTGGTGGCCCCCCGGCTGTTAGGACCAGGATTGATTGCCACTTCAATATCATCCATGGGTGCTGGGCCTCCTCACTGGGGTTGAGCTGCCCTGTGTGGTATCTTGGCTGGTGAGGGTCTTGCCCCTGGCTCTGGGCTGGGTGCAGGAATGGTGGTGGTGGAGCAGGAGCTGTTTAGTCATATGATATAATGTCAATATCACAGTATCACCCAGGTTGGAAGAGACCTCAAAGATCATCAAGTCCATGCTAATTACACTTTTTTTACCTGGAGCCCCCTGAGTCTGCTCTCACCATTCCATAAATCTCTGCTTTTGGGCCTCATTTACAGACCATTTCTTCCCCCTCACTGCTTCCTTTCAGAAATAAGGAAGGAAAGGAGGGAAAAAAGCAGTACAGCATATCTGGAAAATGCATTCACACATCAGTCAACTCTGAACATGAAGCCTTCAGGAAGAGGGGCAGGTTGGAAAGTGAGAATCACTTCTTATGAAGACAAGACAAATGTCATACAGAACAGCCAGGAAAAGACTGCATCTTCTCCATTGTGGTTATGCTTCATGGTGGTAAATGCAGAGGGGAAAAAAACCCCAAACCTGTCAATAATCCATAAATACATCAAATAAATTCATAAGTATGTGCCCCATCCAGTCCCTTCTTAAACACTTCCAGGGATGGTGACTCCACCACCTCCCTGGGCAGCACATTCCAAAGGCCAATCTCTCTTTCTGTGAAGAATTTCTTCCTAACATCCAGCCTACTACACTGGCTGCAGCAGCAGATTTAACTCCCCACACACTCCCAGGATTCTTCTAGAAGCCACACATAACTAGATCTGATTTATTTAGCTGTTGATATTAAGAGTGGCACAGTAATAAAGCAGATCCTTGATTTTTGAACTACACAGCTCATACTCCACAACAGACAAGCCTTGAAGCTGTTGCCATAAACACTATTTGCTCTTTTACAGATGTCTCTCTCCAACAAATTCCTGCACTACCTTTATAGTCCCTCACTTTTGCTTTACCTCCCTATGGTGCATGAAAAACTACAGGCTGTTTATTTCCATTTCTTACCACTGAACTGGGTGCTCTCAGAGTATTATGGGCATCGTGTAAAGGCTGACTAATGAATCAGTCCCCTTAAGGGGCCTTGGCAGGGGAGTATCCAATTGTGCCATCTGGAAAGTCTGGGGCCTGGGATAGTGTCTTGGTCTGGAGAAGGAAAGAGACTCAGTTCTTTGGAATATTCCCATGCTGTGAAATGAGAGGCACAAAGGAGGCCAAAATATCAACAGCTAGGCTATTGATTACATATAATTCCTTTTCCTCTTCTCTCTTCTCTCTCTATTTTATTACCACACCCCTCACCCCCCCCCAAGACAGTTGAGTCTGTGGAGGAAAGGTGCTGCAGGAGATGTTGGGTCTGTAGAGAAACGGTGCTGCAGGAGAAGTTGGGTCTGTAGAGGAAGGGTGCTGAGGCTTTGGCTGTAGAAGGGATGTGGTCCTCTGAGCAGCTTCTTCAGCTCCATGAGTTGCAGCAGGAGGAACTTAGGACATGGAGAGAGGGTTCAGTCTGCTTCTTCCAGGCTCCATGGCCTCTTTTCTTCGGAGCAGCATTGTCCCTGGCTTGTCCTTCTCTCGTGCTTTCCTTCTCAGCGGCATTGTTCTTCCGTGTTTTCCTTCATCTGTATTTTTGGTTCTCTGTTTTTCTTCTGCTGAGCCAGTAACTGCTCAAGTCTTTTATACAGTTTTTTAGTCCTTAGCTATGTGTCCAAGTATTGTCCCTCAGGAATTCATTCCAGGAAATCATCCTTAGGTAAGTATCCAGGTACAGTTCCCCAGGAAATCTTTCTGTGTATTCCTGTGAGTTTGGGCAGGGTCTGGATGGGGGGGGGAGCTCCACCTCCTCCTTCTCCATCTACCTACCCACACACTCATTACACATCAGGAAACAGGTGGTGAATCCATTGTCTCATCATCCTCCCTTCCTGGGGTATCTGATGGCTGGAAATGATCTTGTCCTGAAGGCGTGCTGGCTGGGCCCTTGGGCCATTGTTGTAGGCCAGCTGCAGTCCAGTGAGCAAGGTTATCTTTGCACCTTCCAAGAGTCCTTCCAGTGGCTCTGCCCAACACACAGCAGCCATTGTCTGGGCAAGCAGCAAGTGATTTTATCTTTGTTGAGTCACACCAGGAGAGACAAGCTTTTAGTCTCTCACAGATAGATAGCAAGTTTGGCAGCAGTTCTGCAAGTGTATGTTGGGAGACTTGTAAGCTAAGGAATGGTTTACCTGACAAACACATACCACTCTGTTTTTTTTAATGTATGGGGACAGCAAGTAGCACAAAGTCTCTCAGTGGTGATGGGAAGACAGGGAAGAACCCAGTCTGTGCTTCTGATTCTAGCATGGGTTTGCTGGAGCAGGAGTTAAAAGAAGCAACTTTGTACTTATGAGTGTGTGTCCTGAATACAGTACATTTCCTTTACAGTTATTGAGGTTCTCTCTCTCTCTCTCTCTATATATATAATATATATACACACACAGACATAATAAATTCATAAGTCATTCTCTTTACCCCTATAATCAATGCCACTGTTATTTTTCTCAGGGTTGACATATTTGGACTAGTTATAGCTATCAACTAAGAGCGTAGCTATTGTGGTTGATTCCAGATTTGCCTCTTCAGTTAAATAAGCCTGTGTTTGTGCTTATCTGGAAATTTTATTCTTAGTGTTTAATTTGTTCTTCATTTCAAAGGTTCTGAAGGAAAAGCACTTGAAAGACTTGCATCTTCAACAAGTGTCTGTAAGAAGGTTTGCATCATTCAATCTCTTTTCGGTAGAAGACCAGAATACAGAAGAGGAAACTGGAACATGGGTTCAGTATAGAAGCATCTTTTATCCTGAGTATAGTGTGTCCTTAAGGTAAGCATCAATTAAGTTTTAAGTACTTCCTATGATCTTGTACAGGCCTCATATATAAAGCTCATTAGTCATTCTCCCACTGTTTTGTATAATTAGAGCATAGTTTACAAATAAACTGTGAGATGTTACATTTACTTGTTTGTTAAGTACAAAGCTTGTCTGACTTGCTGCCTTTTTTTTGTGATTTCACTGATGCTTGAGTGATGATTGTGCCTCTAACAGAATGCAAGTATGAACATTTATTTTGCATTTCTAATAGCTTTCTGTTTTGACATTCTTCAGACATAAATAGGATGCACAAAACCTGAATACATTTACTGGTAATCTTAATAAAAATTTTGCTGGTGTGGTGTTACTCACAGAGTTCTAAAAGCTTTTTGGTAGTGATCTATACTTGATTCAGTTTTCTTCTTAATATCTCTCATGAAACTCAATGAAAATTTGGAAGCCAATTGGCAAAACAAAAGAATAAAGAATTTCCTTTTTCTGCAGAAAAGATTTATACCTGTTTGAAATCTATTTTCTATTAGAGCAGCTAAAACAAATGAAGATGCTTGTACTTAAGAAACCTCCCAAAACCATATTAAAAAAAAATCACAAGCAAACAAACCCCATCCCCTTCCTGAAACCTTCCCCCAAACCCTTTGAACAAGTGTTAGTGAATTCTCAGTAGCTTCAGTGGGTTTATAGCTCCCATTCATTACTATGTGGGGTTGGTTTTCTTTATCATTTTCTGCACTGCTCTCCTTTTGCTTGTTCAGTTTTGTACCTGTACAGCTTGGTTTTGCCTCAACAGGTATCATTGCAATGGTAGCTAGGAATCCCTGAATCAATACTGCTTTTGCAGCGCCTTGTTAGCCCTGCTGAGCCTGTAGAATTTTGCATTCTGTGCACAGTAAAGGCTATTTTGGAAAGCCTGAGTCATCAAAACTGAAATGGCATTTTCATTTAACTGGGAGCTTTGAATGAGTCAGTTGTAGAAATAATAGAATCATTAAGGTTGGAAAAGACCTTTAGGATCATCTAGTCCAACTACCATAATCACTAAACTATATCCTGAAGGGCCACATCTATGAGATTCTTGAACACCTCCACCGCCTCCCTGGGCAACCTCTTCCACTGCCTCGCCGCTCCCTCAGTAAAGAAGTTTTTCATAATCCCCAACGTACACCTCCCCTGGCACAACATAAACCCATTTCCTCTTGTCCTGGTACTAGTTATGTGGGAGGAGAGATCAACACCAGCCTCACTACAACCTCCTTTCAGTTAGCTATGGGGAGAGCATATTCATCTCTAAAACTTTCTCTTCTCCAAACTAAACAACCCCAGCTCCTTCAGCTGCTTCTTATAGGACATGTTCTCCAAACCTCTCACTAGCCTTATTGCCCTTCACTGGACATGCTGCAGGACCTCAATGTCTTTCCAATACTGTGGGGCCCAGGACTGAACACAGTACTTGGGTTGTGGCTGTACCAGGGCCCAGTACAAGGGCACAATCACTTCCCTGCTCCTGCTGGACACACTGTTTTTAATGCAGGCTGGGATGCCGCTCACCTTCTTGGCCACCTGGGCATACTGCTGGCTCATGTTCAACATCACTGCTGTTCACCATCACCCCCAGATCTTTTTCCACTGGGCTGCTTTCAAGCCACTCTTCCCCAAGCCTGTAGCATTGCTTGAGGTTGTGACCAAAGTGCAGGACCTGGCACTTGGTCTTCTTAAACCTCATTCCACTGACCTCAGCCCATTGATTTAACCTGTTCAGATCTCCCTGCAGTGCCTTCCTACTCTTGTGCAGATCAGCACTCCCATTTAGTGTTGTCTCTAAACTTGCTGAGGGTACCATCGATTCTCCTCATCCAAATCATTGATAAAGATACTGAACAGCACCAGCCCCAGTACCCAGCCCTGGGGGACACCCCTTATGACCAGCCACCAAGAGGATTTATCTCTGTTTATCACAACTCTTTGGGCCTAGCCATCCAGCCAGGATTAAGCATGGAGATGATGTTTGTACCTTTTATGTTCTGCTGAGTTAAACCAATGGGAATGTACAGGTTCTGTGGTGGTGCAGGCTCTCACTGGGTTTCAAAAACTGTATTGAAAAAAAAATAGGGACATTGTCTCTATTGTTTTTGTTTTTGTCCATATTTTATTTCTCTCTAGAAGATACTCAGTGGCCCATAAGAAAGGCAATCACTGATCATTTTATCACAGTATCACCAAGGTTGGAGGAGACCTCAAAGATCATCGAGTCCAACCTGTCACCACAGACCTCATGACTAGACCATGGCACCAAGTGCCATGTCCAATCCCCTCTTGAACACCTCCAGGGATGGGGACTCCACCACCTCCCTGGGCAGCCCATTCCAATGGTGAATGACTCTCTCTGTGAAGAACTTTCTCCTCACCTCCAGCCTGAACTTCCCCTGGTGCAGCTTGAGACTGTGTCCTCTTGTTCTGGTGCTGGGTGCCTGGGAGAAGAAACCAACTCCCTTCTGGCTACAACCACCCTTTCAGGTAGTTGTAGAGAGCAATGAGGTCTCCCCTGAGCCTCCTCTTCTCCAGGCTAAACAATCCCACCTCCCTCAGCCTCTCCCCATAGGGCTGTGCTCAAGGCCTCTCCCCAGCCTTGTTGCTTCTCTGGAAATGTTCAAGTGTCTCGATGTCCTTCTTAAATTGAGGAGCCCAGAACTGGACACAGGACTCAAGGTGTGGCCTAACCATTGCAGAGTACAGGGGCACAATGACTTCCCTGCTCCTGCTGGCCACACTATTCTTGATGCAGGCCAAGATGCCATTGGCCCCCTTGGCCACCTGGGCACATTGCTGTCTCATGTTTAGGTGACTGTCCATCAGTACCCCCAGGTGCCTCTCTGTTTGGCTACTCCCCAGCCACTCCGACCCCAGCCTGTAGCTCTGCATGGGGTTATTGTGGCCAAAAGTGCAGCACCTGGCACTTGGATTTGTTGAATGCCATCCTGTTGGACTCTGCCCTTCTGTCCAGTCGGTCTAGGTCCCTCTGCAGAGCCCTTCTGCCCTCTAACAGATCAACATCTGCTCCCAACTTGGTGCCGTCTGCAAATTTGCTGATGACTGACTCAATGCCCTCATCCAGATCATCAATGAAGATGCTAAAGAGGATGGGGCCCAGCACTGATCCCTGGGGGACACCACTAGTGACTGGCCACCAGCTGGATGTGGCACCATTCACCACCACTCTCTGGGCTCGGCCCTCCAGCCAGTTCCTAACCCAGAATATATAATCAGAACTAAGCTGCTCTTATGCTGCTATATTAAAATGTTTCCAGTCTTTATTGACAATAGATAGCATATATTTATTATTTCTGAATATCACAGGATGCTGATCATGTCTTGGAAACTTTACAGATCCTCTGTATGTCTTAGAGTATTCCCATAATTCTTCTATTCCCCTTGGGAAAATACTACTACTAGTAGTTTTCACCAATAGAGGCAATTTAAACACAATAACAACTTGTTATTAGTGTATTATTAACCATAACCAGATCATCAGTTATGTAAACCCAGAACAGTGTGCTTGAGTAGGAAAAGCTTTTCATATAACTTTTTATGTGGCTCTGGCCCCCTCTTGACAAAATTACTTTTGAATTTTCATCTCCATGTTTTCTTTATGCATTAGCATCTGCTGGAGAAAGCTCATTGCCTATGTGGGATGTTAAAAGGGTTGTCAGCTAATGTCTTGACAAGGCTAAATACTTAAGAAAGTTCATAAGGTAGGTAGTAGCTTTTGGCAAAGAGTCTAAAGGTCAAGCTATATCAGTTCAAGGGCTATCAAAAATGATCAAATTGTATATTCAGATATGCTATGACCTAGCTGGAATTACTGCTGCAGAGGTACTTGGGGAGCAGTTTGTTAGGCAAATAGAGGCTTCAGTGGGAACTGCCAGGCATGTGCATGCTTGGTCTTCCTACTGAATTTCATTTGGATTCACGTTTGGGAAGGAAGAACTTATGCTGGCTTTTCTTGTTTATTTTACAACTGTTCTTAATAAATCTTCCAAACCAGGAAGCCAGAAGCAGCAATAGAAGAGAAGTTTTGCTGCAAACATTTGATCTGGATTTATGTGCCATTTTGACTAGATCCTTGATCTGACATCATTGACTTGCTTTTAAAATCCCCATAACTCTACTGGTTAGACAGTGATCTCTAGTGTGCTCAATGACATGCAGATTCACAGTACAGGCTGGAAGGTGTTCTGAAGTTGGATATAGATGCCAAGGTGCTTTCTTGTAGCTCTGGGGTATGACTGTTGATGGCAGTGAAAGGTATGGTGACATGAAATTTTTTGTGTTACAGTCCAGAATCTCATTTTGTTAGTCAAATCTGATTTGGATTTGTACCATATTTGATGCTCCTGCTCACTACATCCTTGTCTTGATGGAATAAATAGAATAGAATAGAATAGACCAGGTTGGAAGAGACCTTTGAGATCATAGAGTCCAACCTATCATCCAACACCACCCAATCAACTAAACCATGGCACCAAGCACCCTATCAAGTCTCCTCCTGAACACCTCCAGTGATGGTGACTCCACCACCTCCCCGGGCAGCCCATTGCAATGGGCAATCTCTCTGTATAGAAGTTCTTCCTAACCTCCATCCTAAACCTCCCCTGGCACAGCTTGAGACTGTGTCCTCTTGTTCTGGTGCTGGTTGCCTGGGAGAAGAGACCAACCTCTGCCTGCCTACAGACTCCCTTAATGTCATTGTAGAGAGCAATAAGGTCACCCCCGAGTCTACTCTTCTCCAGGCTAAGCAACCCCTACTTTCATGAGACCACCTGGTGAGTGTTAGAAGCATGAGAGTGGTGTCTGAAGCCAAATAAAGTCTACATAAAATCTGTAGATGCCACATGAGAAGTTAACAAAACAAAAAAGTTATTCCTTCCATACTTTTTAATGGATATGGTTGAAGCACCTGGATAAAAGAAAGGTTTCAAGACCATGAATGCATCAGGTTAAGAAGTGAAACTCCAAAGAAAGGGAGAATTAATGACACACAAATCCTGGAGTGCCACCAGTGGTGAATTACAGTCCATGCCACTAAGTGTGTAGAAATGCCTCTGTACCTGGAGGAGGATGGAACTTTATTGCCACAGCATCTAGACCTCAGTTCAGCAGTACCCAAGTCTCCTTTCTGAGACAGCTCTGAGTCCTTCACTGTAGATACCTAAACAAGTGTCATTTAAAATGTAGTACTGCACAATTTAACAAAGAGCCTACAATAAACTTAAAAGTGGGAAAGGGTAGCAGTCAGATCTGCTAGAGGTCCTCAGCAAATCACAACTGTAAGTTATCTTGGTTCTGTATCCCATTTCAGCCTAATGAACAGCCAAACAAAGGTGAATAGAATAGAATGGAATGGAATGGAATCGAATTGAATCAAATAGACCAAACCAGGCTGGAAGAGACCTTCAAGATCATTGCGTCCAAACTATCATCCAACACCATCTAATCAACTAAACCATGCAACCAAGCAGCCTATCAAGTCTCCTCCTGAACATCTCCAATGATGGTGACTCCACCATCTCCCTGGGCAGCCCATTCCAATGAGCAATCACTCTCTCTGCATAAAACTTCCTCCTAACCCCCATCCTAAACCTCCCCTGGCACAGCTTGAGACTGTGTCCTCTTGTTCTGACACAGGTTGCCTGGGAGAAGAGACCAATCCCCACCTGTCTACAACCTCCCTTTAGGTAGTTGTAGACAGCAATAAGGTCTCCACTGAGCCTCCTCTTCTCCAGGCTAAGAAACCCCAGCTTCCTCAGTCTCTTCTCATAGGGCTTGTGTCCCAAACCCCTCACCAACTTTGTTGCCCTTCTCTGTACACCTTCCAGCAACTCAACATCATTCCTAAACTGAGTGGCCCAGAACTGGACACAGGACTCAAGGTGTCACCTAACCAGTGCCGTGTACAGGGGCAGAATGACCTCCCTGCTCCTGCTGGCCACACTGTTCCTGATGCAGGCCAGGATGCCATTGGCCCTCTTGGCCACCTGCGCACACTGCAGGCTCATGTTCAGCCTACCATCCACCAGTACTCCCAGCTCCCTCTCTGCCTGGCCGCTCTCCAGCCTCTCTGACCCCAGCCTGTAGCACTGCATGGGGTTGCTGTGGCCAATGTGCAGAACCCGGCACTTGGATGTGTTAAATCTCATGCCGTTGGATTCTGCCCATCTGTCCAGCCTGTGGAGGTCCCTCTGAAAAGCCTCTCTGCCCTCCAGCAGATCAACTCCTGCCCCCAGCTTGGTGTCATCCGCAAATTTTACTGCTGATGGACTCAATGCCCTCATCCAGATCATTAATAAAGATATTAAAGAGCATGGGGCCCAGCACTGATCCTTGGGGCCCACCACTAGTGACTGGACACACCACTAGTGACTGGACACACCACTGGACTAGTGATTGAGTGGCTATGTACATGACATTGCTCTCTAGTCTTGTTTGCAATTAATTTTAGTTTAAAAGTAAGTCTCTAAATGGACAGAAGTGGATTGGGCTGAATGCGTATGACAGTCAAACATGGAGAATGTAGACATACTCAGTTCAAGCTAGAGTCAGTTTTCACATTCAGATCTGGATACCATAAACAGTAATCTAGTCTGCAGGTGAAAATTACAAGCCTCTTTTTGAGTGGAATTTCTTGCAAGGTTGAACTGAAAAAAGCTATCTTTCATTACAGTAATTATCTGGCCTTTTCACCATTAAAGCCATGTTTTTATTTGTAAATCATTCATATGGATTCGTTAGCTTCATTCAAGTTCTTTTTAACTTTGAGAGTATCTTACTTCGCTGTTAAAAATTCTGCACATGCCAAGTACTTGTTTTCCTGGTGATGGGAAGATACAGAGTAAGTAGACATTTTAAAGTTTTTATTCAATATTACATTTCTTAATCCTTCTATTCTTAGCTCGGAATGTGCTTTTAAATTTAAACCTTGCATGAGCAGTTCTAGCCATGAAGTGATTATAGATCATAAAGATGCAGTGTCTCACGGTGGAGAAGGTGTCTGTCTTTTAGACAGGAAAATTATTCTTTTATTGGAGTTAAAAAGGAAGCAATCAATATCTTCAAATCTTCTATTTCAGGACATGGATTTACTTTAAAATTGTAGGCTCATTTTAAGCAATTAGAGAAGAAGTAAAGTTATTTCCGTGGTACAATATTTTCCATTGATCAGTCATTTGGTGTTTTGAATGCTAACATGCAGAACTGAAAGGAATGATGGTAGCAGCTTCTAGGAAGGGTTAAGCCTTCATAAAGAGCGTTATGTGATCTTTGCAAGGTGTCATGCCTGCATTCTGAATAGGAGTGAACCTTTAGATAAGAATATGAAAGCAATCAGAAGGTTATTCTAGACCTTCAGTTTAGAAACGAGGCATCCTGTCACCGCAAGAGGTGTTTGAGAAGATGCCTCTGGGATATTTCTGCTAATAACATTTTGAACTTTTCACTAATTTGGACTTTAAGAATACAAATTTTTTAAAAATGAAGGGCAGCAGATTTCAACAATATTCCCTGCTCCTTAATGGCAATATGTGTGAGTACAGTAAACTTACAGCAAACTTGCTTTCTTCCACTTACTTGGTGCTGGGAGACAACACGTGAATTTAGCAGGCTTGGCCACAGAAGGGGGGAATCGAGGAAGGAGATAAAACTGATGTGGCAGCATACTCTTTTAATGCATTGATGAAATTAAGACCAAGATGTGCATTTATTAAAAGAATTTGCAGTCAAAGCAGCCCTTGTTTTGGTTTCTCACCACGTTAAACTGAGAGCTTGAACTGGAGTGAAAGAGGGGTTACGTTGTTTTGCTGTACTGTGGCCCCCAAAACACACTTGATCAGGTAACAAAGTTTGCAGAAAACACTGAGATTCTTACTGGCTGCAGTGATGTTTGATGCCATCCAGAGGGACCTGGACAGGCTGGAGAGGTGGGCACAAGCCAACCTCATGAGCTTCAACAAGACCAAGTGCAGGGTCCTGCATCTGGGTCGAGGCAATCCCAGCCACAAATCCAGGCTGGGCAGGGACTGGCTGGGGAGCAGCCCTGAGGAGAGAGACTTGGGGGTGCTGGTGGACGAGAAGCTCAACAGGAGCTCTCAGGGTGCACTTGCAGCCCGGAAAGCCAATCAGATCCTGGGCTGCATCAGGAGAAGTGTGGCCAGCAGGGCAAGGGAGGGGATTCTCCCCCTCTACTCAGCTCTGCTGAGACCCCACCTGGAGTACTGTGTCCAGTTCTGGAGCCCCTATTCCAAGAGGGATCTGGAGGTGCTGGAAGGTGTCCAGAGAAGGGCCACGAGGATGAGCAGAGGGCTGGAGCACCTCTCCTATGAGGACAGACTGAAGGAGTTGGGGCTGTTCAGCCTGGAGAAGAGAAGGCTCTGAGGTGACCTCATTGTGGCCTTCCAGTATCTGAAGGGGCTACAAGAAGGCTGGGGAGGGACTTTTCAGGATCTCAGGTAGTGATAGGACTAGGGGGAATGGAATGAAGCTGGAGGTAAGGAGATTCAGGCTGGACATGAGGAGGAGGTTCTTCCCCAGGAGAGTGGTGAAGCCCTGGAATGGGCTGTCCAGGGAGGTGGTTGAGGCCCCATCCCTGGAGGTGTTTAAGCCCAGGCTGGATGAGGCTCTAGTGTGAAGTGTCCCTGCCTGATCTAGTGTGAAGTGTCCCTGCCCATGGCAGGGGAGTTGGAACTGGATGATCCTTGTGGTCCCTTCCAACCCTGACTGATATTATGATACTATGATGGTGGCACTCAGCAAACCTTATGAAGTACTGTAGTGGTTTTGGGGAAAAAAAAGACTCGTATTCCCCACTACCACAAATCATGACTTTATGGCATTTTATGACATGGGAGAGTGAAGCAGCAGCTGTTACAGCACTGCTAGGGAGTTATGTACAGAGCGGTGGTTCCCAACTATAAGATGTGGTTTTTAGGTGCAAGACTAGGTAGCATGAGACTTATGGCAGAATTTGGGATTCAAGAATACCTCTGCTTACAGGTGTATGGAACTTCTCATCTACTACTCAGTTGGAAAAGAATTACAGTATCACAGTATCACCAAGGTTGGAAGAGACCTCAAAGATCATCGAGTCCAACCTGTCACCACAGACCCCATGACTAGACCGTGGCACCAAGTGCCACATCCAATCCCCTCTTGAACACCTCCAGGGATGGTGACTCCACCACCTCCCTGGGCAGCCCATTCCAATGGCGAACGACTCTCTCAGTGAAGAACTTTCTCCTCACCTCCAGCCTAAACTTCCCCTGGTGCAGCTTGAATAGCTGGTCCAATTAGTCAGCAGGCTCTACAGATAGTCCTTCAAATGGAGAAGCATGTGACTCTTGCTCTTTGGAAGTGTGTCCCCTGAGCTCTCACAAGTTGGCGCATTGCTTTCCTCACTCCTAAAACTTGTCAGCTGTAGAAGTTATACTCAATGCTTCACTGTGTGGATTCTGTAACTGTTAAGTGGTTAGCAGTGGAATTTTAGAGCCTCTTCTTTAGCCTGGTGTAGGTGCTCTATCAGCTTGATGAGGTATTTTCCTATCATGCAAATTGACTTCAGAAGATTTGCTATTACTAATGGGGAGTTTTCTTTAAATAGTCCATAATGCTGATACAGGTACGATCCGAGATGTGATTTTTGGCGTAAACGACTGCAGATTTGCTATCCAGGTTATGGTTGAAATAATGGCTGCTCATTCCAGGAGGCTGAGCTGGCTCCCTGCCTTGGTTTAGTGAAGATTTCATGGGGAAGCAGCTGTTAAACGTCAACTGTGTCCAATTTCACAGTGAGTGCAGAGTGGGCATCTGGAAGACCGAGGAGAAGGAGATGTCCCTTATAGCAAAGCTGGATGCTTCTCATCATTAAATTATGGCTCACTTATGTGCTTGCCATGAACAGCAAGAAAGAGATTGCTGAGACAGAGTTAGAGACTGAATGTTGCAGACAGACAAAGGTGTCTGTGTAAAAGGCTTCTGCTGGCCAGGAGAGCAAATGTTTGGGTGTGTTGTGTTTGTACTTGGACAGCACAAGCTTTTGGCTGCTGGATAAAAAAATGTGTATTTGAAATTTGTGTATGTTAATTTTAATGATGGAAAGAATGTTTCATAATCCTTAATGAAAACTAAGTGTACCAAAAATAAATGTAGGTGAAGAATGTTCACTGTGTTAAATAAAATGTCACCAGATTTTAGGGTCATCTCAAAAACCATAGCCATGTGGCATACATATGTTGAGGCACCTTAGCTTATTCTTCAGGCTGAAGTACTTGGAGCTGTCTACTTCTCATCTACAATTACAAGCCATAATGTTGGAAACAGCCTGAAATTTGATTTGGTGATAATTGTAATGCCAGTGCTGAGGTTGTATATATTTTTTTTCCCCTTTTCGCCTTTTTCTGCCTTTTGACACTGAAATAAGAGTTGTATTCTTCTCTAGATCAGGACACTCCACTTACTCCTCTTTTTCTTCATAGCATTCTTTTGAACTCTAAGTGCTGCATTGCTAAACTGTTCATCTGCACCTTTGTTTGCTTGCCTTGGAGACTTGCATGATAAATCTTCTTTATATATGAACTGTGGTACATAAAGACATTAAGGGAAGACAAAAAACAGCCAGCCAACACATGTTACCCCAGAACTAATCTGCAGTCCAGCAAAGGTTTCTTTACAGTCTCAGCATCTTCTTCCCCCCAGCCCTTTACATTCATTTAGAAGATGAGACATTCACAGCTGTCTGTGAGACCCTAACTGTGTCAGACATATGCACAGTTGCAGACTTTGTAGGATGCTAAGGAGTCATCAGGGGGTGGTTTAAAGGGCATCTCTGTGGTTGGCAGAACTACTGATCCTCTCTGCTTTCTTGTCACTTCCCTTGAATTAATTCTTTTGCATTGGCTGTCCAATCTGATTGAAAACAAACTTACATATAAAAAAAACCCTTGGTGATCTTTGAGGTCTCTTCCAACCTTGGTGATTCTGTGATTCTGTGAAGTGTGTGTTAAGTCCACACAATCCATCAGAATTCTTGCAAGCTTGCACTGCAGCTAAGGAATGCATTTTTGGTTTGATTTTATGCAGCTGGGAGAAGAGCTCTTGCGTTCAGTCAGATCTTTTGTAGCATCTATTATATATTTTGTTGCCCCAGTTTATGAGCTCATTTCAGTTTGTTAGCTTGATTTCCATTTGATTGTACTTTTAAAAAGGATTACATATAAACATCTATGAACATACAAATGTTCATTTAATGCTAATCAGGAGCACTGATATACTTTTGCACTATAAATATAATTTCATATTTGCAAAAAGATTGATTTTGTTGTTGTTGTTGATTGTTTTGGGTTTTTTTCATTCTTACAGCAGCCTTCATGAAAGAAAAGCTGAGAGAATGAAAACTAATTCTGTAGGTGCTAGAATTGTTGAATTTCTTCATTTTTTTCCAAGTTGGTATGTTCCTGAGTAACCTTGAGAGGTCTGTTTGAAACACTGTTTCATAGAATCATAGCATCACAGAATGGCTTAGGTTGGAAGGGACCTTAGAGGTCATCTACTCCAACCGCCCTCTCATGAGCAGGGTTGCCTCTCAATTAGACTCAGCTGCTCAAGGCCTCATCTAACTTGGCCTTGAACATCCCCAGGCAGGAGGTATCCATAACTGTTATGAAAAGTCCCTCTCTAGCCTTCCTGTAGGATGCCTTTGGATATTGGAGGGCAGCTCTACGGTCCCCCCAGAGTCTTCTCTTCTCCAGTCTGAACAGCACACGTCTTTGTGGCCCTTCTCTGTACTTGCTCCAACGGCTCCATGCCCTCATGGAGACGCCAGGCCTGGACAGAGTGTTGGAGGTGGGGTCCTACAGGCGCACAGGGGGAGAATCACCCATGTATTGTACTGCCTTGTTGCATTGCGTTTTAGATTTTGCAATGTGTTTGTGAATTAGTTATGTGATTTGGTTGTTGTTTATTGGTTTATTTTGTTCCTTTGGGGCCTAGATGCCTCAGAATAGTGAATTAAAAGTGTTAGTTTGTTTTCTTGTTTTGTTTGTGTGGGTGCATGTGTGTTAACCTAGCTAGCCTGACATCTATAACGCTTAGAGGAAGCTTCTTAGGCAAGATTTTATTCAACTTCAGTGCATGTTCATTCTCCTCCTGTCAGTGTTTGCTCACTGTGTTCTAAAATTTGCAGTTGGTATGTGAAATTCACCTAATTAATTTATTATCCCCAGTTTTCAGTGTTTATTTCACTTGAGTTATGCAAATGTAAAGTGAAGGAGAATGCAGTTCCCTAAACGCACAAATCAGTTTCATTGTCCACATTAATTAAATGAAGTGTTCTTGGGTTTTTTATGGGAGAAAATAGGAATGTGTGTACAGCTGCTATTCAGGAATAGCCTTTTGTTTTCCCTCTTCAGAGAAACCACTTCACCAAAAATCTTCCTTTCCCTTATGCAACTAAACAAAAATTGATGCTCTTGGGAAACGTTGTTGTTCTGGTATTCTTTTCTGAGAAACATGTTCATGGTTCATGGGTTTCAGTGCTGGAACTTTGAACACTGGTGACTGTACCCTTGTTTTCTCCCTGGTGTGTACCTGTTTGCTGCTTGTTTATGAAAGTGGTGTCTGAGAAGTGAAGAAGTGCCGTTGTAAAATTAAGACACAAATGAGGTCATATATCAAGATGAGACTATTTGGTAAAGAGAGAGAAAATGGAGCAAACAAGAAAAGAGAAAGAAAAGGGAGAGAGAGGGAGAAGAATGGAGGAAGAGAGAGCAGGAGCAATAGTTACCACCCCATGGCCCTTCTTTGGTGGTGCAGGGGGAGAGATATTCCTGGTCTGCTGCCTCCAGCCCAAGATGACCACAGTTATGTTCCCCCTAGTACGCTGGTATAGCTCAGGGCTTTTATGCTCTTCCTGGTTCTTTCATCATAGCTCCACCTGGCCCATCCCCTAGTCACATTGCAATGCATATGTGACTGCCAGGTGTGCTATCTCCGTGGGCAGAGCTGACGCATCAGGTGAGTCGTTCATGATGGTCTGATCTTTGTGGAGACACTTCTCAGTTCTTAATGTAATTATCACATCACCAGATGATTTACCTGTCCAAGAGAGGATTCTTTTAGCAGTAAATCTCTTCTCTGAAGAGGGGAAACGTTATAAAAATCGTTTCTATGTTGGTGAAGTCACTGTTTCTGTTTTCTTTCAGATTTCACAACGGAGAGTTAAATGTTAAAGATGTTCTTACAAGTTTTGACAACACAGGGAATGTCTGTAAGTCATTGTTTATTTCATTACAGTACTACATTGATAGTTGTATCAATATAAAATGCCCCTGTATGACCCCTCAATAATCATCCAGCTGAGAAACAGTATTACTGCAGTCAGAGATACAGATCTACTTACACCAAAGCATTTTATGTGTTACACTGGTTTATATAGTGCTGTCCATACATTGCTAAGTCATCTCAGTGCAGGATATTTTTGGTTCTGTGACTGCTGTGGGAACATTACAGCAGCTAAACTGGGTTGGACAAAAAATTAGTTTAGCCCATTGATTTGTGGTGACCCCAGGCCAGCAGTAGTTATCTGAGGAACAGTGCAAGAGCGTGGGACACAAACAATGATACTTGTAGTTTGGAGAGGGAAACTCAAACCAGAGATAAAAACACAGAAGTAACACAGTCAAGGTTTACAATTCCTCCCCACAGACTGTTGTGGATCCTAGAACATGGCATAAATTCAGAAAACAAAGGGGAAAAAATTGTGCAAGAAAATTTTGCTGTGGCTATTAAATGGAGGGACATCACTTATGGCTTTGGAAGTGCTAGTTGTTAGGGGAATTAGTGGGGTAGCAGGATGATGTTTGTCAAGGTCTTTCACTCTTGTCTAGGTCATTAAATAACTCAGGTGTTTTGAGCAGCAGTGAGTTTGGTGGTTGTTTTCCTCTGAAAGATTTTAGGACACACTGCATGGTCAGAATTTATTTACTGGGCTCTAAACTTCACTTAAACAATTAGGACTGATCTATCAGACAACAGTTAAATATTTGACTGTTCTGTTTTATCAGCAAGATTAAAGTTTTCTGAGAGACTGTCAGATTATGATACAGTTTGGTGTTAAACATGACATGTGTAAGAGCTGAAACCTATTGCATAATACATTCTTTTTAAACATCGTTTGATTTCAGATAACATGATTTGTGTGATTTTAGAGGTAGGCTTTTTGTTTATTCTTAAGTACCTGATCTTTCAGGGAGCATTTCTGTGATCTTGTTGTTTCATTTGCTCGTTTGTTTATATGATTATGGTCTTTAACATCCATGTTATCACGCACCATGAGAAGAAGAAAGGTAGAGGACACTCTTCCCTCCCAGTAGATATCTTTCTCTCTTCACTCCCAGTAGATGTCAACTCAGTACAAGATGTGCCACTAGCTGGCAGCATTATATAAAATATCAATAAGCAGTTTTGGAGGAATTCTTGTGACTGCTTCCAAAAGTGCTGCTGTACATCAGCAAGACTCAAGACAGAAGTGGTGCCAGCTGCAGGTAGCTCTAAGTGGTGTATTGCAGGGTCCCAAGTGTTAACTCCAGAAATTGCCTCTGCCCAATGTCTTGTTAAAATTTGGTGCCTATGCTTGTATTCTGTCAAATCAAAAAGGTTTCTGAAAATGCATTTTCATTTTAGGACTGCTACTTTGAATGAAAATGCACACTGCAAATGACAATTGGTTTTCGCTTTCCCAGAAATGTGACCTTTCTTCTCTCACGTTCATCCTTTGCGAGAGCAGTTTCCATGTGAAACTCTTAAATTAATTCTTCACACAGCCAGGATGCATTGCTCAATGCACTTCATTCAGCTTTAATTCTATGCATAAACAGAAGGCAGGGAAAAGAGGACTGAAATGAAGGAAAGGATCGGTCTGTTCATTTTAAACAGCAGTATGCCATCTGTTAAAAAGATGGAACATCCTGAGACCCTTCCTAGTCCTAAGATAGTCCTTTCAAAGAACTGCTGGATCCCAGGCAGAAGGTTCAGTGGTGGCATTGTGGGATAGCATCAGCTGGCTCTAGGAACCACATGCTGAGCTCATCCTTGTGGAAGGAAAATCCCTTTTGCAACAGATTGTTCAAAAAGCCAGGAAAATTCTGTGAGAATGAGCTTTTGACAGTATCGCATTCTCCGGCTTTTCCTAGTGGGAGAAAGCAGTTGTGACCGAGATGCTTGTAGAATCCTGTCCCTGCAGTGATCATTTACAAATATGTGTATATTGTAATTAAATTTAAGAAGACCAAAATACAAACGTTTTTACTGGGTGCCACTGGTCTAAGCAAGCTGTAGTCTGTGGAGGAGAATTTTAGCGGTGAAATAACAGCAATTTGGGGGATTTTAATCTAGTATCACCCACCAGAAGTTAACACAGAAACAAGATATTCCAGAATGCTGATGTAGTAGCAAATAGCAGGTATACTATATGTAATAGCTAAAGATTGGCTTGTGAACTGCATCTAGCATTAGGCAATAAGGTAACCATTTGAAAACCACAACAAGTTCCATAGGTTACATTCTACTTGGTAGGGCGTACAATTACTTGTTCTGGAACTAAGCAAGCAGCAGAGGGTGCTAGGGATACAGAGCTACCCCGGCACGTACGCCAAAGCGGTTGCCCCTGTAGGCAAGCAGATCCTCCAAAGAGTTAAGCTTTGAGGTAGAGGTTGATGTAAATAGGATATCTTTAAATTCTGTAGCCTGTGTTGTAGCCTGTAGCAGGTAATCTGTGTGAAATCCAGAAAAAGCAGGACTCCATATTCACTTGCTTTCTTGAATAGATTTTTTAATACTTTTTTTTTTTGGCTGGAAAATGTCTCATCATTTCCTGAGAACGTAGTACCTGGATATAACTGCTATTCATAGTGTCATAGTATCAGTCAGGGTTGGAAGGGACCACAAGGATCATCCAGTTCCAACCCCCCTGCCATGGGCAGGGACACCCCACACTAGATCAGGCTGGCCACAGCCTCATCCAGCCTGCTCTTAAACACCTCCAGGGACGGGCCTCAACCACCTCCCTGACAACCCATTCCAGGGCTTCACCCACTCTCATGCTGAAGAACCTCCTCCTCATGTCCAGCCTGAATCTCCCTACCTCCAGCTTCATTCCATTCCTCATGGACCTATCACTCCCTGATAGCCTGAGCAGTCCCTCCCCAGCCTTCTTGTAGGCCCCCTTCAGATCCTGGAAGGCCACAATGAGGTCACCTCAGAGCCTTCCTCTTCTCCAGACGAAACAGCCCCAACTCCTTCAGTCTGTCCTCATAGGAGAGGTGCTC